>JAMKCH010011385.1:0-34908 GCA_023653785.1 Ophioderma brevispina
AAATCCGGCCCGTTTCCAAAAATACCGATCATGTCGGTTATTCTCTAACCACATGCACCCAGCAACCCTGCGTCTGGGCGGTAACCATGCTATGTGACGAAATCCATGCTGCTCCTAACCCGTTTGGGACAATCCATGCAACAATAAGCTTCTTCATGGGGCACAAATCCAAAATGGTGTCGAACCCAAATCTTGTGTGGAGGGGGCATACAAGCTACAGTCCCCTTTCAACTTCCTTGGGACCAACCTGGTACTCACATTGGGTAGCTACTAGGAGTATTCAATTTCCTGTTTCTAGCAACGGGAAAAAACTAGTTTAAATTGTGAGAAAAAACATCCAAGGCTTCAAGCACCAGCCTCTTTTTTTTTTAATCCCATAGAGTTGTAACACATTTCCTTCCACAAGTGAATTTTATCTACTTTGGCTGCCAATGTGAAATACTAGAATCACAAAATGAAACTTGCCATAAGTTTGTGTTTAATATGGCACAGATCTATTGTCAATTTTACCTTTGTTTTTCTTGCTTTTGTTAGTTGAAACCGCTGATTTGTTTCCCTTAAAACTATTTGTTAAAATGGTGGGATTTATTGACTAAACGGGCATAAGAACATGACTTGTGCCTTAATTAAAAAAAGAGTTCGTTCTTGAGGGTTTAACCATTTGAGATTGAACAAGTAACCAATAATATGGTTAAGAATGGGATTAACAAGGGGCGGATCCCGGATTTCTCAATAGGGGGGCGCCAAATTTTTTTCATGGCGCCCACAAAGCTAGAATCTCCACGGCCTCCGACGCCCTGTACCGTCAGTCTTAGAGATCTACAGTACGCCCGTCATTAAAAAGTCATTTTTAGATGATCTACAGTGTGCGCCCGGCCCTCTATGCGGCGCCCGCCGCCCTGTGCTCTGTAAAAAATAAGGGGGCGCGCGCCGGGTGCGCCCCCCTCTAATCCGCCCATGGATTAGGAATACAGATATGCACTGTATTTCCTACACGCTGTTCGCGAACCACAAAGGTCCCCCGCCCATGCAGTAGCTAAGAACAAGAAGCACAATTTTAAGATCTCAGGGAAATTGTGATGGCCCACCAAGGTTTCATCCTCCTACCACATGTTAATGGATGTGACCTCGGATTACCCCACATGACCTTGAAATGACCTCCAGTGGGGCAACACTGCATGTTGACCACCCCACCGTTCATCCTCCTACCACATAATTAGTGATTACCTTAAATGACGCACGCCCACATGACCTGAAAGGAGCAATTTTTGGCACTGAATGATTACCACACTCACCAATTTTCACCCCTCATACCACAAGTGAATTTGACCTGGATTGACCCCCCCCCGCATGACTTTGAAATGACCTTCAAAATTTTTTGGTACTGAATGTTGACCACACCCCCAATTTGTCATCCCCTACCAACAATGTTATGATTTGACCTTGTAATGAACCCCGCATGACCTCAAAATGCGGCACTGAAGTTGACCACACCCACAAAATTTACATCCTAACCACATTTAGTTTTGACCTTGGATACCCTCCATGTGGACCTTCACATGACCTTCAAAAGTTTTGGCACGGATATTGATCACACCACCAATTTTCACCCTCTGATACCACATGTTAAGTGATTTGACCTGGATGACCTCGGATGACCTTAAATGACCTTCAATTGTTGGTACTGATGTTGTGACCACACCCACCAATTTCCATCCTCCTACCACATGTTTTAAGGATTTGACCTGATGACCTCGATGACATTCAAATGACCTTCAAAATTTTTGGTACTGAATGTTGACCACACCACCAATTTTCATCCTCCTACACATGTTACGTGATTTGACCTTGGACGACCTCGGATGACCTTTGAATGACCTTCAAACCTTTTTGTACATGAATGTTGACCACACCCCCAATTATCATCCTCCTACCACATCTTAAGTGGATTTGACCTTGGATGACCTCGGATGACCTTGAAAATGACCTTCACAATTTTTTGGCCCTGAATGTTGACCACACCCACCCCATACCAAGTTTCATCAGCCTAACCACACCAGATAAGGAATAGCAGATTGCGGAGCGGTCCATTTTGTGCCTATGTTTGGGGGGTGACCACCATTTGACCTTTGAGCAATGCCACATGACCCTCTTCCCGAAGTCATCCGCAAGCCACTTGAGTGACAATCTATTGGCGATGTAAGACATCCACACTTGCTTATTTCCAAAGATATTGTGTGGACGGCACACACAACACCGCACGGACGCTAGCATTTCTATAGCCCCCTTGCCAACAAAAGTTGGCGGCGGGGGACCATCAGACTTGCAGAGTTTTTCATAATTACTATATAGTTTCCAACACTATCACTGAACCATTTGACCAAAAGTATTAAATTCTGCATAAGAAAAACATTTTCCAGAAACAGTTTTTTTCCAGTTCAAATTTAAAACAAACATACTTGACATGCCAGCACATTGCATATCCTGGTTTGAGGGCCACATTTTTATGTGTGGCACGGTGGTATCAAAGTAGCCCCAGCCAAAATTAACCGTTATACAGAGTGAATCTTTGGGGTGGTCCAAATGTAACACAAGCGTTTGGTTGGTGGGCCAAAGTTACTGCATACTACACCAAGGTTTGCTTTCAAAGTTAGATCAGGTATTCTTTGAACTGCAGTAAATGATGTAAATTTTTATGGAGCAGTCCATTTTTGCAATCAGTTTTGTAAACCAAGCCTCCGCAAACATCACAGAAGGTATAAGTCATACTTTGCATGAATGCTTTCACCTGCGCGTGCTAATGTGCTACGACCTCACATTTACGAGGCTTACACTCTGTAATGGGTCCATTGTGCAAATCAATGTAAATGGCATGTGTGTGAACATTATTTTGCTAACAGTAGCAATAAAATCGGGTGTTTCCACAAGTGACAATCGGACCCGACTTTTTTTTCTACCAAAATTTGAACCCTTCAACGATAAAACGCATGTTTATTCCGTCGGTTTCCAATTCATGTGTGCAAAAACAAGGGGCATATGTAGTCACCTTAGGTTAGCTTCCGCATTTAAAATCAGCATGACAATCTAAGTGGCACAGCAAGTGGATTATTGTATCCATCAAGAGATGAATACTTGTTTTCCCTACAGGATGCAATTATTATAATAGAAAGCGCTGCCGTACATTTATTACATGTATTTATCCCATTTGCAAATGGGCACAGCACGGGCCCCCAGCCAAGCCCAGCCCTAAATATTTTTTTTTTCCCCCCCTGTTTTCCACAGCCAAAGATGCTTCAAGAGCCAAAAATGTTATTTCAAAATAACTGTTAGTTGAAACTCCAACTTTGTGCCCAAATTTTTTTTTGATGTTACGAGTTATATCTAAAAATATCAATGAGTTTAATAACCTTAAACAATAGGAACATTGTGCCTCAGCACTTTTTTTATACTCCACCATTTATTATACTCCAAATGACACAGTCCATTTGTAACATTAAATTTCACCTGGTTCCTGTGAAAATTGGGATCAAACTGTACCCTTAAACCCCCTGACAAACTATGGTTTGTGGGATGGATTGTCATCTTAAAAAGGGTTGTTTCCGTTATCGATAAAAGCAGCAAACATGCAGGCTATCCCGAGATAAAAGAAAAACACTAAAATAGGGCAAAAACACTTGTTGGCTGCCGTCTGAGAAATGTTATGCCGGGTGTTTTTATAACAGCGACCAAGGAATTAAGCCGTGTTCCAGCGCTCTACCCAACTTCATTCACTGGTTCACACGTCTGATACAAAGGTCACAGATCATATTAGGCAGACTGCATGTGAGGAGTGGAGCAATATTCCCACATCCCTATAAAGAAATGGCAATACCATGGCAAAAATTCATTTTATCAAGCACCTAATTTGATGTCTCTAATTCCACCTGGCCTATTTCCCATGCTACAGCCTTCCAATAGGCAAGTTTAATAAATTCCACTCAGGCAAAGTGCCTCATTCAATCTGTAAGCTTTTTTGCCTACATTTGTATAAAATGTGATTTATACAGGAAGATTAAAACCACAAACACATTAGAACAAGGCTGTTGCTCCGAGTAGCATAGCCTGCACCTGACACAATAGTTTTGTGGTTTATACCAGCACTAGTAGGCTCTAGATCCACGGAGTATACCAATTTATTTTCTTATTGAATCTTTTCTCTAGACAGGGTCGCCCCTTCATCAAGCCCGATTTCACCAGCAAACACAATGTTCAAAATATTGAGAATGTCAATAAAAAAAATTAAGCAAGTTTGTGTCGTTTCTTAGCAGACGCCTTGACAAGCTACCAAGGAAGAAGCAAATTATGGTTCTTTTTTGTAACCAAGCTACACAATAATATTTTAGCAGTCTACAAGATATGGCCTCCATCAGTTGTTAAAACAAATCCAGTGGTGGCACTAACATATATTTTCTGGAGATAGTGGCTGCAAGCTATCCAGGAACAAGGTGGTAGGCCTGTAGCCACTTACCAAGAAAATAGTTGCATCATTTCCTGCAGACCAGGTTGTATCTGTAGTACTTTATTACTCGCTGCAATAATCACACTCCATAGTGACCAGAATATTGGTATTCTATATCATAAATCCAGTAATAGTAATTATAAAACCTTTTGGGTGCCACCATACTATCGACCAACATCCTTTATTACTTGATGTAGTCACACAGCCTATTAGATTAAGTTAGTTCTATGAATTTGAATTAAATCAATTATATAATTTTCCTTTAACAAGGGCTAGAGGCCGACCAGGCAAAAACCTTAACTTACATGTACCGTGGTGGAATCAATATGCAGTTCCGCTGTCTCTGAAGTTTTCATTCAATCTCTAAATCTAAAATGAGGAAATTAAACTTTTGAGTCCGAAGTGAGTGGGAATCTAACCACGACCTTTAGATACAATACGGCGAGCCACACAACTGGCAGAAGATCGTTTTTGTAATATTAAATTACATTAACGGAATAAAGCGCACATATACCAAATCTTTTTTATTTTAATAATATTTATGTTCTTGATTGAAGAGGTACCTGGGCGGCCCCTATCGCTTCTCTTCTGGCACTACAGAAGGTTATAGATGGAAGATATTCATGTTTTGTTTGTTTTTTCATAAAGAGGTACAACCTGATCCTTGGCTTTCCCCCACAAACTCACGCTGAGGATTTTGCGTATTCATTAGCGACCTTGTTTTCTCATCTCATCTGTATATTATTTGGTCGACTCCTTTCCATATGCTGCTACAATCCAAATTTGTTTTAACAGAATGATCTATGGCATACACGGCCGGATTCTTACTCACGTTGTAGCCTATACGGCAAGAGCTACACCTGTCTACCGCGGCAGCTACTGGACAGTACACACTGGGCTAATAATTGCGAGGTGTTTGGGTGGTGGTAGCCACAAGATAGGGCTTACTAAGTACACAATTAATAGGTATACAGTAATGTGGTTACTCTGCTGTACCTACACCAAGGCTACCTGTAGTCGCCCACTAGGTGGAGAGAAGGGGATGTTGAGTAGACAGTACGGGAGTAGACACGCACCTACCACGTAGCTACCTCGCGGAACCACGACGCCATTTGAAGAGCGGTAGTCGAGGGTGTGAATATTCATGACATGAGGGCGCTATCACTTGTGCTCCGTTTTAGCGCTTTTGAACGTTTTTTATGAAAATCATTATGGAAATTCAAATCGGGCATCATCAAAAAACACCCATATAACCGACACATGAAATAAAAAATGAAATATCACCAAAAAAATCTAAAAACAAAATTGGCCATGAGAATACCGCGCTCGCTGAGAGACGGTGTAACCACGTAGCTATAGTTATTCTAGTCAGTCCACGAAGTGCAGACTGCTGCTGTGTGACACTATCCGTCTAGCGGCAACAATACACGGAATCTGGCCGGCGAGTGTACGGTTCTAGTGGGTTAGGAATTCATGTACTCGTGGTAGGGGTGGGTAAACTACATGAAGAATACGGCCGTGTATTCAATGATTACACCACTTACCACTTCCATTAAAATATTAAGTTGGATCCATGAAATTATGGGATTGAAGATATGTTAGCAATGGCCTTTTCCACGGAAAAATACTGAACAATTAGGTTGTGATCACCTTAAAGATTGGCTTTTTTTTATTTGAAATAGATTTTAAAATGTTTATAATATGATCATAAATGTGAAAAATTTGAATTTTTGCACCGATGTAAAGCTCTTCATAAAAATTATCCACATCGGAAAGGATTAAGCTGAAAACCTGTTCTTGGTACAAAAAATGGTGAAATTTCTAATTTCCGATAGGAGACCAATACAAAATCAGGAATGTTTTCTATGACATAAGCATATACAAATCACCTTTTGTTTTCATTTTAGTTATTTATGTAAAAAAAAGCCAAATAAAAGTGGGAATATATGAGTGTCTAATAAAGCACGACATATAGAAAATAACTGGAGACTTGAAATCTATGTTGACCTTAATATGTAACACTCATAACTTTATTAAATACGTGTAGCAAAATGATTGAAATAAGTAATCTGTTTATCTGCCAATGTTGAATCAGATACTGGCTAGTGAAGTTAATTATGTGCAAATGTCCTCCTGTTAGCGAAGCTCCAATAGGCCAAGCAGAAACATTGAGGCCTCCAAACAAACAGAGGACATTCAATTGATTACAACCAGAAATAATAAGCTGGGGAGATGGAGTGGCCAACATTTCATGTCACCTTGATATATGGCTAACAGTTTCCAAGCTGGTTATGTTGGTTGCACCTAATCAATGATAGTCACTGTTCACAAAATGTTGTATTTACAAAGCACACAGTTGATTAAAAATACTCAATTTCAAATGTTAAAGAGCTTCTTCACATATACAAATTCTACACAAACCCGAACATTTCTGACAAGGATAAGCAAACCAAGATATTGCAAGTTCAACACAAATAAATGACAGAAACAAAAGGAAAATAAAGGCTGAAATCAATTCATTACACTCAGAAGCCATTTAAGTTATGCTTCAGTATTTTAATAAATCTTCGATTAAAACTACACACATATTGGTGAAGCTGCTGACACGATGTATTCCGATTTTCTTCCAATTATAATGCACGATAGTAAAAAAAGCATTGAATTGCATCAGGCCTTATTAACAATTGTGACCTAGTTTAATCAGCAGTGTAGTATACCACCTAAAATCACATTTGTACCTACCAAGAGCCAAATCTTGTACTCGATAATCATTCTGCACAAAAAGGGTTTCACCATTCACCTTGGTATTCCCTATCCAGTTCTCTCCCTTACCCCAAAGTACAGATTTTACCTTTTGAAGTTCAGCTCAGAAGAACACTTCTGTTTTGTAGTAAAGAATATAAAACCCCCACATTTGCAGGATAATTTCCCCCGTCCCCACCCCAGTCCCCTCCCTCCAAAAATTCATGATGAAACCCGCACAAATATACTAACATAGTGGTGGGTGAAGGTTTAGCAATTTAATCAAAATTTTGGCACCTTGATAAGTCCCAAAGTGTATCCAGTATTATAGAAATTCATTTTTCCCTATTTGGTTTCCTTAAACCAAATTTACATTCCACTTAGCTAATAGGCCCTATCGGATGCAAAATTAGCATATATTCAAAGTCCTGGATGCTTTTTAGGCGGATGGTGACATTAAATAAAATTGTACACTACACACCTTTCCTGATCTAAGTAAAGTAGTAGCTGGACAACTAGTGCCAACTTCGTCCGATTTGCTGTTTAAGCGACTTAACATTCTCCAATGTACAATGATAAAAATGTTATCCAGATGTAATTCACATTACTGCCCAATGAAATGAAATGCAATGATCTAACAATGACTTCAAGATAAATAAACATTATCAATTCACTGGAAATTGCCACTTACATCAACCATGTTCAAACAGCTCTTAATAGCATTACTCTAACCAAATGTGCTGACAAATATATTTTCACAAGTATTCCAACACAACATGCCTGACGCTAATTCATTAACTTTTCACGCCAATTAAAAATAACTTCCAGAAAACTCTAGACTCGCCCCCCCCCCCATCATTAATTCCACACTCGGTTGACCACGTACATGTACTTTTGGCACAGAGTATCTTTTCATCTGTGAGTTCAATACTTTACATAATCTTAATTTGTATGACCAATGTCGGTGGAAAAACCAAAACAATACAAATAAACTATCACCTCCCTTTGTTCTAAATTCTACAGTAATAACATTGTATATACATATACATTTGTATTTATTATATAGTCGTCATTTTTTTGATGTACAAAGGAGGTACCTTATTAAGCTGATGACCTCATCAATGAAAATAGTTTTATGGTCACATGCAAGCTGTGAAGCGCTGCTTACAACCTACTGCGGTAGTGCAAGTGTTCACAACATGAAATTTATCATGAAATGAGTGGCATGGATAGAGGAACCAAATCCAAATTGCAATTAAAAACAACTTTCTTTGAAATCTTATTGGGGGAAATTTTGTACAGTAAAAATCCCTCTACAAATCAACAGCTCAGCAAAGGTAATGCTTTAAATGTTGATATGTAAGCATGTCTGAAGTATGGGATAAAAAAATTAATAGAGACCAATTTTATTCAGCAACTAAGAAAAAGTACCGGCAATCAAGCTAGGCATAATAGTGTCATCTTCGACAAAATGCCTGATCTAATGACAAATAGATGAGCTATTGCCAGGCCCGTACACAGGGAAAAGGTCCACTTTTTGCCAATTTTTTTGACAAAAAGGTTCCAAATTTAGAGAAAATATGACGAAAAAGTCCACTTTTTGGCGATGAAATGTTCAAAACATCCAAGAAAAGACCACTTTGGGGGGGTTAGGTCCATTTACATTTTTCCAAAAGAGGTCCACTTTTTTGAAGACCCGCACCCCCGTAAAAAATCCTGCGTACGGTCCTGGCTATTGCATGTAATTGGACCACTCCATGCTTAAATCATCCAATGGGTTAAACCAGGCCCTCTTCAAATAGGCCCATACTTGATGAGGCAATTTTGACTGGTAGAACTGAAAATAAAAGTTTTTAAAAGTTCCACTGGGTGATTTTCAAATGGCATATTTGAAGTCTGAAATTGGTGCCAGCCCGTTATGTACGTTTCACATCTCACTTTATATTTCAACCAAAAAATACAAAAAAAACATCTGGTAGTTCATGCAAAGTTTTTCGTGCTTGCTTCACATCTTTTCTGCTGCAATTTGCTGAAAATGGCCAATATGCACACAAGAGGTGTAAAACAAAGCTCAACTGCCACTAAATAATTGTATCAATGTACTTAAAGGTGCGTGTTCCGATCGTCTTAGGGACCCCTTGATTTACCCGGAAGTAGTATCGATTTTGAATTCAGATGAATTCTCATTGTCGTCATGAAATTTGAGCCCTCAAATCCATTTCATTCCCAAGATATAAACAAAAAACAGCCATTTTAGTGGTTAACCATCAATATTAGTAGTGTATTGAATAGGGCTTTGCAACATACATTATTGCGTCTACCATCAAAACCGCAAGTTTGTTTCCCACGGTACTTGATGGGGTGTATGTGCAAGTGCCAGGCTCTCATATCAAGTAGTGAACACAATACACTTAAATCGGAACAAGCACCTTTAAGGTATTCCTTTTTGTAACTAACTGCAGACATCATTAATTTATAATTTGAATGACAATCGCACCTATTTTCATTGCAATATACTAACTATACCGCAATAATATTGTGGGCAACAAATATTACCCATCCTTGATAGTACAGACGGTTTATGGATGTTATATCACTACTTGGCTGATAAGCCATATTAAAATTAAAATAGTATTTAGTATCTTTGTGTTTTTTACAGGATTATTTCTCAGACCATATTTAACTTAACTTTTAAAAGATACACAAATGGAAACCTTGTGTAAGCAAGCTTATTAAAAATTCACAGAATCAAAATCATATTCAAGAAATGTTAGCTTCCGCCGCCATCGTCAGATGTGAAATATTTCTACAAGTGTCTCATCAAGTGACTATAAATTTCCAGCATTAATAAAATTTTATCAAAATATACTTGCTCTATACCCAGGAGTGATGCAATGTATGATTGGCATCTATTACTTTCCGTATCTATACCTTCATATACATATATGAACATAATGACCTATATGATCTAAGCAGGTTGAACTTCTATTTGTGTTAAATTATTTAAATCCACTGGTACATTTGAAGTTAAATCAGCATAATTTATCATTTTCCTTCTAGCAACATCTGTAATTTTTTTTAAGTATTATTTGGTAAGGTCGTATTCTTGTAATTCATTGTAATCATATCACATGTACAGGAGTTTTTTCTTCTGTAGTTTCTGCTTTTGAGGCTAAAAGAGTGTAAACATTGCATTTGTGGCGATTGTCACAGCATTACATTCACAGGGCAAAGATCCTGTGCATAAGGGATAGCATGGCTATGATGATGTAGGATCTCCACCAGAAGCCATTAGAGAGAAGTTCCCAGTGCATCCTTTTTAAGAAAGCCCTTTAGGTTTTGCATCTGTAATATTGTTTCCTTAATTCTCATTATCCATGAACAAGTACGGGCGCTTCTTTGCTTGGCAGTGATAACGTAGGTAGTGCAACATAGAAAGTGATGATTTCGTCGTTGCTGTTGCTAGTTCTATTTTGAAATTTTTAACCCATTCAATTCGTTACAGTTGTCCTATCACCTATCAGCGTCCATAAAGTTAATTTTTCTTACTCCACTTTTGAAAAATTTATTATGATATTGGGTTATCTGTTACTAGTGTTTGCCAGGTTCAACCTACTTGGATCTAACATGGATGGCTATTAACAATGAAAAGTGAATCATATTAGAAATTCTTAGTGTACACAGTATATCATAAGCAAAATCAAGAATAAACATATGAAAATAAAGATGGTCAATCAGGTGATAAAGTACTAATAATAATATATCCTCGTTATTAGCAATAAGCATATTTATAAAGTGGCAAGCCTTTTATTGCACACAATTCTAAAATGCTCTCTTCATTTGTCTGAAAGGACATGTTTGTTTAAAGAATTTGTGCATTTGCTACCACACTGAACACTGCCACATAAATTCAGATTGTACATGCTCATGGTTTTCAGCCTTGAGTGGTTCTTAAGACCAAAAACCAACCAACCTTGGGAACCACCAACCACAGCAATTCAGCGTAGGCATTGATTGTTGCGTAAATCACTCTCTCGCTCTCTCTATACACAGACAAATGTGGGATAAGCATGAAAAACACTCCACGATTACATGGAAAGGGTACACTAGAAATTCACAATGTAATACATAAGTTGTTTAATTATTCTTAAGCCTACACTTTCGCGTGGATGTTCAGGTCATCTAACTGGATTTTGATCAAGTTGAAGCATTTCATTTTACATACTGAGTAACCACAAAATTATTTTTAGTATCTGCTATCTGTCATCTGTGTTGGAGGAACTCCAACCACATATGTGTGGATCCTGTCCACATGTTTTTTTATCTCTTTGAAGCTGTACATGTATTTATACATGGACAAACACAGAAAATCCTGTACACTAACATTAACCAACCTATACAGAAGAGCTCCGCTCTCACCATGCATCATCTGAGGTTTCCTATAAAACATGGAGAAAATCAAATATCATACAAATGATAGGATTGCAAGATCATAAATAGATAATTGGATCAATCAGGACAAGATAAAATTCGAAATCGCTAAGATATGAGGAAGGCCGGTGCATGAATAAATTCATCTTCATGCAACTTTTTATTTACTGTCTTGTCTGAAGTATGGAGTCATTACGGGCACATACCATTAGATGCGGCCTGCTTGTGCTTTGATTTATGCACACTTCAGATTATGTATTGTGTACAAATTAAATTTAGATATATTGGAAAAAAGATAAAATGGAATTCTTCATGCACATTGTGTTTGGAAGGTTCTGGTATACTGAATGATAACATGAACCTACCTCTTCTTTCTTGCTTTCTGGACTCAATCTATTGACTATTTCTTCAACTGTAGCTTTTCTATGAGATAAATGAAGAGTTACACATATAGGAGACTTTGAACAGTTAAATGAAGAGATTCTAAGACAAATATTTAAGCAGTAATAAAATTAGGCGGTTCTCAAACTTTCTTTCACTCTCTGCACAAGTTGACCTCTTATGACCTTTGTATGTTACCTTTACATGCAAGTCTCTATGTGTACCTAAGATCCGAATCACGTGTTAATCAGAGGTAATAATAACGACCTTTAGATTTCAGGTTTATGCGGGTGCAGATGCATAAGAGACAAAAAAATGCCTAACTTTCCATGCAAGCATGATGGTTGTTATTTCAGTTTTATGCAGAAGCAGATGTACAAGTGGCATGTCTAACTTAACATGCATCAAGATACATTTTGAAGACATGTAAAGTTATTATACAACTACATCCACATAAACCTGAAATCTAAAGGTCATAACCGTGGTCCATGCACAAGCAATTTGAGAAGATTAACCGAAACTTTCTCACAACCCCACAGACTAACAGACAAACAAAATTTGGATTAACAAGTGCCTCTTAACCCCAAGTCTCGTTTAAGTCCTGAAAAATCAAAACCTAACCAAACTGGAACACACACACATACATACGGACATGCATGCTCTCGCAAAATTCCCCTATTGCTTTTAAAGCCAGGGGGATAAAAATTATACTTGTTCGAACCGATTTAAAAGATGTACCAATTTTTTGTTTCAAACTGTTGTAAATTGTTCATTTGGTCACACTAGTTAATTGTACATTCCTTGTTTGACAGTACTATATAAGAATTAGACTAGTGACCTCCCATAGACCCTGTAGCCCCCAGTCACATTTTGAATTCCAATTATGCAACAACTGTCATAGATGGTGCAACAATATATTTTTGGCTCCTGTACCATTAGACGAACAATTTGACACCATTTTTTAATGAACGGAGATGTCCGAAAATTTACCCCCATTATGACCTTGAACCTACAATGTGGCCCTTTGACCCGTTTCATATTTTGAACCTAGTATAAACTTTACTCCCCTAAAAATACATATTCCACTCCTTGATTTTGGTATACTTTGATGTCATTAAGGTTTTCTTGATACAATTCTAGAAATAGTGATTCTTTTGCAATTAGTTTTGGGATAAGGCATCCTAATTTGACTGGCCTATACAGGTTAAGTATTTATACAATGATGTCAATGATCCCAAATGACCTTCGACCTCTCATTCATGACCACAGTATGACTCCTTTTTTGAGGATCATTCTGGGTAACTCTGATAATAGCCATCCATTTTAAAAAGCAGAAAGAAGCATTAAGTTTTTTTGACACTTATAATGACCTCAAATCATTCCTCAATCTTTGACCTAAATTCCAAAACACCCCTTTATCCCCACCCAATGATCATCCCAACCAAATTTCTTATTTTTTTGCTATAAACCTCTATTTTATGAATCCACTGCATAATTAATTACCATAACATATTTCAATTTACGGTGGTTTTTATTGCCTTTTAATGATATTGAAGAACCAGGTCGTTTTGATATGGGGCAAAGTCATAAAGTGCACAATTGTGCAACTTTCGCATCAATTCGCAGAAAAATGAATGTAACATAATATTCAATATGCAACTTAGCATGGTGTTTGATATTTATCATACTTACTTTGCTGAGATTCCGCCACCTGGAGGAAGACCCTCGATATCTGAGGTTGCCAGTACATGCATTACCAGATCGACCCCTGTCTGGTCTCCATAGCTTTCTAGGATTTCTGTACAGATCAAAAGTTAATATCAATCAGTGAGCATTAGAAAAATACACCATTTGTTGTATAGCAATAACACATTCTTTTCATCATTTTCATGTACCTATATGAGATAACGAGATGATCTTTCTAATTAAAGGTGGGTGACCCGATCATGGTCAGATTTTTTTTGTTTTCTCTTTTATGGGCGCATATCACCAAAAACATCTGATTACAATTTGAGTTCAATCAGTCCAGCTGTTTGGATACTACATAGTAAGCTAAAGTGTTTACTAAAATGGCCTATTCAACAGTGTGTTATAGTGTGATTTTCTATTTGTGTCAGTTCATTAAAAGTTTTCAATGATTCTATTTGTGTTGTGAGATTGCACATTTATCCAGGATTCAAATGAATGCCACTTTTATGTGGCGTGGATTGAGGCCAACATTCTTGCAAGGGTTCACCTGAAGATCGATTGCCATTCATAAGATTTAATCCGTTCATTGATGTGAACCAGTAACCTACTGATGAACACAAGAAACATGTGATGTACATGTAGGAGAGCGTGACTTATTGATCGCTACACCTTCAAGTGAAAGCGATGTCGGTTAGATTGAATTAACCGGATGTACATGTAGTGGCAAAACCACCATATATATCATACAGGCAAAGTCATGAACCCTAACCCTCCTGTAAGCGTCAAAAAGCCACACTCTGCAACTTTGTAGCTTTTTGTAGCCCACAGTAAGTTGTATCTTTATAAAGAATGCACTATTTTGTGGCTTACAGTAATTAGTCTAAAAAGTACCCAGTGGCTTTTTGTAGCCCTTGGGCATATCAATATTATCTACATGGAATATAGATAATAGTCCATTGCCAACTTTTTTTGCTATCCTTTTGTAGCTTACAGTACATCAGTCTTTATAGATACAACTTTTTTAATATATCTGCTTTACTGCCAGCTACAAAAAACCATATGGCATTTTGTGGGCTACAGTAAATAACTAACATCAATCAATCAATCAATCAATGAAATTTATATAGCGCCAAAATCAAAAATTTGTTCTAAGGCGCTGAAACACAAACAGTATATGATAACAATGAAAAAGTCACTACTGATAAGCGATCTGGAAGAGATGGAATTTGAGAAGTTTCTTGAATGAGGTTATGGATGCAGCATTTTTGATGTCATCTTTTTTTTTTTTTTTTTTTTGTAGTGGCAAAACCACCATATATATCATACAGGCAAAGTCATGAACCCTAACCCTCCTGTAAGCGTCAAAAAGCCACACTCTGCAACTTTGTAGCTTTTTGTAGCCCACAGTAAGTTGTATCTTTAAAAAGAATGCACTATTTTGTGGCTTACAGTAATTAGTCTAAAAAGTACCCAGTGGCTTTTTGTAGCCCTTGGGCATATCAATATTATCTACATGGAATATAGATAATAGTCCATTGCCAACTTTTTTTGCTATCCTTTTGTAGCTTACAGTACATCAGTCTTTATAGATACAACTTTTTTAATATATCTGCTTTACTGCCAGCTACAAAAAACCATATGGCATTTTGTGGGCTACAGTAAATAACTAACATGAAATGGCTATATTTTGTGGCTTTATATGGCCTGCAGTAACGCCTATATAAAAACCGAAATAGGAGGTTAGGGCTATGTTCATTAATTTTACAAATTCTTGCACCTTCTACACTACACAATCATAGACAGGACAAACATGATGATTATCAAACATTGCATTTACTCATCAAATGGATCATGAAGTTTTTTTTAATTTTAAATCAATTTAACCAAATTTTGGAGCTTTCATCTGCAATAAAGGAACATTTATGCTTAGTGACGTATCTACTCCACTACAGCTTCGGCTTTTTGAATTTCGGTATCAACACATCCCCTCCAAGTGAAGCCATACCTTCGACTTTTTTTTTTTTTTTTTTTTGTGAGTCACAGTAAGGTCATCCCTGATGACTTTGATTTTATTTGCAAAATAAGATGCAAAGCGATTAGCTAGTTCAACGGCACAATCATAGTCAGGTAACTTAGAAGGCTTTCTGTTCTGAATGACTTCATTGATGATCCGGAACATCGACTTAAAGTCATTTCCACAATCAAGAATCTTCTTGTTTAAGAAAGCACATTTGGTGAGATACAACTCACTATTGTAAGCATTCCTGATTTCTTTGAATTTCTGAAAATCCTGAGGTGACTTTGTAGCAATCCACTTTCTTTCAGCTTTGCGGCGATTATGCTTAGCTTGGTGCAAAGAGTCATTGAACCACAGTTGCTTAGGACGAAGCACCACAGATTTAGTACAAGGTGGTGCATGCTTATCAAGAAGCTTATCATGAAATGGCTATATTTTGTGGCTTTATATGGCCTGCAGTAACGCCTATATAAAAACCGAAATAGGAGGTTAGGGCTATGTTCATTAATTTTACAAATTCTTGCACCTTCTACACTACACAATCATAGACAGGACAAACATGATGATTATCAAACATTGCATTTACTCATCAAATGGATCATGAAGTTTTTTTTAATTTTAAATCAATTTAACCAAATTTTGGAGCTTTCATCTGCAATAAAGGAACATTTATGCTTAGTGACGTATCTACTCCACTACAGCTTCGGCTTTTTGAATTTCGGTATCAACACATCCCCTCCAAGTGAAGCCATACCTTCGACCTTCGACAACATGCGTGAACTGACACAAATAAAAAAAAAACAGACTATAATGAATGTGGTAGACTACATTTGGATACATTTTGGTTCATCACATCAAAAGTAAACATTTCCTGGGCCTAAAATTCACTAGGGTAATCATAAAAACCTCAATTCTGCAAGCACTTTCCTATTTTAAGATTCATCACCTAAAATGGTAATTTTGCAAGCCAAGCCACACTTAAAGGTGCATTTCGTGATTTCACCACCTTCTGCTTTATTCATTGATCACTAGATATCCTTGAGAAAAGCTTATTCCCAAAATTTGAGCCGATCCCGATCTTGCGGTTTTGTGTTATGAGCAATTGCTCGTTTCCCACGGTCCCATAGGCTACTGTGCTGTAATTTGTCCGTTTACGGACAGAAAATACAAAATAGCGAATTTCTTACAGATGCGACCGAATTTGCACGTAAGATTGGGCACACGTGGATTACTAAGTCTAACGGTTCAGATGATATAAATATCTTAACATTTTTTAGGTAAGTCGGGGGGACGAGGCTGTGGATCACGAAATGCCCCTTTAAGTGTACATTATTTCGTCATTGTTAATACTGCTTGCTTGTTTGTGTGTGTGTGTGCGCATGTGCGAGTGTGTGTGTGCAGGTGCGAGTGTGTGTGTGTGCATGGTGTGTATGCGTGCATGTGAGTGTGTGTGTGCTTTTTTGTTGTTGCTCAATGTAAGCTCTATGCTTTGTTCATCAAACTGGCAAGAATCTTCACATCACGAATTGATAGAGAATAGCGCGGACACAACTGTAAGCAACACTACCACAGCGGATGCAGTGCGTGATGTGTGGCGCACGCAGTGGCTAGAAGTGTGTGTGTAAAATAGAATTACTTTCACACACAGATAAACAAAAGCTAAATAATTTTTTTGCCTATTATGTGATGAACAAAGTACAGACATCTATTGCATCGTCCAGCACTACAAACCTTTGGTTTTTGTTTCCAATTGTTGATCCAGTTTAGCTTCCCTTTCAATGGCTTCCTGTGAGACGTGAGGTGCATTTTTTAGAGTAACCAGTACAATACTCATGTTATCTCGACTCCCCTGAGGAAAAAATCAATTTCAAATTAATACTGGTTAATTAATACTTGTTAGGCTTAACATTGAATTTTGGTTAACTGTTTAGAACACAATTTTTGCTAATGTATTTTAAGGGGGAAAGGCCCCTTTGGGGGGCTAAATTTAAATTGAGGGAAAAATTACCTTTTTATTGCTTTTTGTTTGACAACAATCGGAGCGTCCGTTCAAAAGTTATGGCAAAAAAGGTGGCTTTGTGAGTCAAAATTACTTATAATATTTCTTATGTATTTTATTGTTTTCTCAAGCTGCGATATTTAATATTTTCCACTTTAAAAATATATATCTCAAGAAGTAATTTAGCTATTGATCTCTAATTTTCACCATTATTAGTGAAAATTCAAGTACTTAATTTCTAAATCATCAGCAAAGTAAAATAGCATTTCTAAAATATACAAAAACCTAAAAAACAGTGTTTCTAGACTAAATTGCCGATATCTCAAAAGTGAATTTTTCTGATATGACATCGCTTGCACCCTGATTTCTCAAAAACGATTTACCCTATGGAGATGGGATAAAAAGCAAATTAGAGCATATAAACTGGGCTCCACAAGTGTGTTGAAGATAAGAAACAAAGGCTACGGGCCATTTGGGCCCTTGCTCTCAAATCTTTAGGGGCCCTCGCCATTTTTCATGGGCACGAACAAAATAACCTAAATTTTAATTTTCTGCAGTTTAATAGAAAAGGGATGTTGTGGTAGGATGGGTTCACTTGTTAATAAACTATAAAATATTACTTGGGTTAGCAAGTTAGAGCAAAATAATAAATTAACTCTAAACTTGCGAAACCTTGACCGACTGCATCGTTGTTTTTTTAATTAGGAAATTGTGTAATTTCGTCGCATCCCAACATCCTCGCATTTCACCACTGAAAATTCCAACTAAAGCCAATAGGAATAGTCGAAAGCATTTGCTGCTGGGCCATTCTTCGGGATGTCACACACGTGTCCGAACTTTATTTGCCTCCCATGACAAAACAAATAATCTAGCAAAAGTTGAAACATTGTTTTTGGTTGGATTTTGTTCAAACCTAACCAAAAATAATGTTTCTACTTTTGCTAGATTGGTTGTTTTATCATGGGAGGCAAATGAAGTTTGGTCACGTGTGTGACATCCCAAAGAATGGCCCTGCTCCAACTTACAGTCCAGCCCCACCCTGCCCAATCTAATACTTTTCTTTTTGGAATGGACTAGAATAGACTTGATATGATAGAGTAAACTCGGGGCCTAGCTATGGCCATAATGAGGTAATTCACCCATTTCATCATGCAATTTCAAATTCTGCAACGGAAAATACGTGTATCATTCACATGTCTTTAAAGTTTGCAATATGTGCAAAATTCGAAATCCTTCGTGAAGCCCATAAGAATCTAGCTTACTCGATCATACAAGTAACCGCAAATCTACTTTCATTACACACATGAAAACAAAAAATTTTAATAAGTTCTGGATATTGAAATAGTTCAGCTTTTACTAATTTGAGCTTTAAAAATCATGGACAAAAGTAACATGTTCAGTCTATGTTGGCCCCGTGTTGGCATGATGTTTGGCCTGGTGTTTTCATCACTACACAATAAGTCCCTCGTTGAGGTTGGTGTGCACACGCCTATACGATGACTGTTTGAACGCACTGCACTACAAAGAGGGGCCCTCCCAGGCTATTTAAAGTCGCTTACAAACAATGAAGTTTTGCCATTCGATACCAAATGATTTTATTGGATAAAGCCTGACACCCCTCGTGTTTCGCTTGTGCCACAATCATAATCAACTTGCATTTTACTACTTCATATCGAAATGTTCATTAAATCTTTGATTTTCGGCAAAAATCCGCTTCGCTTTTTTGCCTGTTTTTGCTGACGTATTAAAATTGTATTGGTGACAAGATTGTTTATCAGCATATAGTACACCAATGATCCTTTTTGACAAGTACCATAATTTTCACGGCCAAACGGGCCCCGCATTGATTTTCAGGGCTACGGGCCCGAGGGGCCCGCCTATTTTTCAACACTGTCTCCACAATGAACTAGCTAGAATATTTTCATTCGTCCCCATAGGAACCCATTTTATGGAGGTCATTGCCCCCAAAAAGTAAAACAAGTAATTATTTTAAATTACAATCGGGGATCGCTATTTTAATTACAAAAAAATTACAAATCGTTCTTTTAACGACAAATACACCTTTTGAGTATAACTGTTCACAGGTAGAGTTTACTACGACATTATCAACAACTCTGCAAAATCTCAGTTTTTGAAATTGCGGCACGCTTCAAAAATTGTGCTATTGCTGCTTTAAGTGAGCCTATTTTTACCCCAATTTAACCTTAATTTCTAACAGCTCATCTTACCAGTCATGTGTGTGGTGATTCTACAATGCAGTTTTGTAATATTATGATTCCCATATCACAAATCACAAGTAGTCAACCAAATGATTAATGCCCTGATTGCATTCAAACCAGCAAATACTGATGTCCTTCATGGTGATAAGTTTACTCATTGCCTTAATTACACGATCGCATTTATAAAAATAAGTGTGTTATTGCTAGGCCAGTGATTTGGGTTGGTTCAAGCTTTGAAGTTAGTTCTTGCACTTACTATTAACATTACCACCCCACTGAAAATTCAAAAGATATAGTCATTGATAATGCATCTAACATATGTGTGAACCACAGAGGCCCTTTGATTGGAAACCAAATACATGATCAGATCTTTTGGACTTCCACACACGATTTGCAAGCATATGTACATGCAGTACTTCCAACTAGTTTCCCTGTGTATTAAATACAAAAAGGTTTGATGAAACCGTCCCATGATTCCTGATATTATAAACATCTTCATTGCCTCAGGGGATAAATACCCATGAATTTTAAATAGGGAACATTTTGATTAGAATCCAGTTGATTTTCCTCGATTTTTTAAAGTCAAAGGATTCTTGTCATTTCTTGCATTTGCCTTGTGAAGTACACTGCATGAATGCAACAAAAGCAGAAATAACAGAACCATGTGAAAAGTATTAAATTTGTATGAAATGTTGAACAGGAAAGAACAATTCATCTGATCTAGCTTTACTCCATATAATATTTCAGGAATTGTTGCCAATATTCTACCCCTAATCAGTAAAAATCCCCATAAAAGACGGACCCCATGCATGGTACTTTGTCTTTTTGAAGTAAATGTATGAATGATGACGCGGCGTAACCCAGTTCCGACTTCCGTTGTAGTGCACTGGGCTTTGCCTACACGCGCACTGACAGTCGGTAAATGGTATTTGGCTGGACAGAGTCTATGAAACTGGATGTATCAGGGCCCATAGCCAGGACTTTATTGGGTACGGATTTTCAATAACCACCTTTTGAGTGTGAAGCTTGAGAACTAACGAGTGGCGTGCAGGGGGCCAGGGCCTTAGGGCCCTGCTGGGGTCGAGGGGCAAAGCCCCCCTGGTGGGAGCCGGGGGAAGCCCCAGGAAGCTCTGGTATTTTTGACCAATTTGAACATTCATTTTATGGTAAAGAAACCATTACTTTTGGAAAAAAAGCAGCAAACGTCAGCATGATAAAGCAGACCTTATTGCATAATAGATTGAAAAAAATACCCGATTTGTGAAGGTACTGAAGTTCCTAATTGATTGCTATTTTATTTGTATCATGAACACCAGTTAATTGGCTGTCTTGTGACGTCACAGTTCGGCCATATTGAGGTACGGGGAAGTTATAGAGCGCCAATTTTGTTGGTGATGATTCCCATAGAGCGCCATGTAAAACTGGCATAAAAAGACGCCAAAATTTTTACCTGAAGTGATAGCAGGAGACTGGAATGGTAGCCGCTACGTTAGGAAATAACATGCAAATTTTAGAATGCCTATCACTTGCATGGTAGAAACAATCCAAAGAAAATGGTCACAAGGCGAACTCGGATTACGCGATGCCGTAAAATATGTCCCCGCCGAATGTCGCGATCATTAAAGTGAGAAAATGCAAACTACAATGTTAAAGTCTTACATCTGAACCACCCGTCCCCTCCCGACACCCCACCCCGACACCCCACCCCGACACCCCACCCCGACACCCCACCCCGACACCCCACCCCGACACCCCACCCCGACACCCCACCCCGACACCCCACCCCGACACCCCACCCCGACACCCCACCCCGACACCCCACCCCGACACCCCACCCCTCCTCGAGACACCCCACCCCTCCTCGAGACACCCCTCGCCATATCGAGACACCCCACCCCTCCTTCTCCCAGACACCCCACCCCTCCCCCCCCGACAACCCCACCCCTCCCCTTGCATATAATGTATCGTTTCAGCGATACAGCAATTATGCATATTTAATTAGATCAATGGCATCAAAAATGCCTCTTTAATCGGCCCGCAAGCACGTTGACCCAATTACGATTCAAACAAGATGTATGCAGAAGTGGTGTTTGACATAGCGAAGGAATTTTGTATATCGATGTACGTTTTAGCGATACAGCAATTATGCATATTTAATTAGCTCATTTGCATTAACCCGAGCCAGATACTGCCACAACGAGGGCGATGATAAAGGCTAAGCACCGGCAAGTGACCCGGATCAGTAGCCAGCCCTCTACACTTATCTAGCTCCTGTATGAAAGTCTTGTCAACCTTCTCCATTCTAAGTCTTAGTAAACTACGGTAAAGTGGAAATTTTCGCGCTACATTAATTTTTGCGCTTTTCGCGCGGCTTCTGAGCTAGCGCGAAATTAAAAACCAGCGAAAATGTTTGTTTTGTGTGTAGGTCTGGGTAGGAATAGCTGAAAAGATCAAAAATTAAAAACAAGCAAAAAAATGTTAAAATCGCTGAAACGCGAAAAAATACACGGCGAAAATTTACCACTCTTTACAGTAGATCACTCCCCCAAATTCCCATTTTTTTTATAAAGCTTTCAAAATCAATTTCAAGAGATGACAAAATTTGATTTGGAGCACTGAAGTCCTGCCTCATGTTGAATGTTTCTTATAAGTAACTACTCATAGTTTTCTTATAATAAGGTACAAAGAGCACTTAAAGATGAACCACCAATGTTTGGTGTTTACTTGAATCTTACCTTATTTAGGCATGTTTCGACCACTTGATTACATACTTCTTCCAAGTTATCAGTCAGCTCTAGCCGTGATCGTATGAACTGACAAAGCTCTTCATTGCTCATGACATCCCAAACACCGTCGCAAGCTAACACTATGAATTCATCCTTGTCACTTCTTTCTATCATCCCTATTTCAGGCTCCGGTGAGACCAGCTGCTCTGTGGATCCTTTGCCGGGTACATTTTTGTATTCATAGTCTCCAAGAGCACGCGATACTGCTAATGATCCATTCACCCGCTGGATCATAACACTACCGCCTGCATTTTGAATGCGTTCTTTTTCCTCTGGGTTGGCAGGCTTGTGGTCCATTGTTTTGTAATTGATGTCGCCATCCCGTGCAAAGATGGCCCGGGAATCGCCACAATTTGCAAAGAAAATATGCGTGGGAGATATCATTACTGCTATCGCCGTTGACCCACTTTTATCATCTCCTGCATTTGCCATGACAGTACGCATCTTCTTGTCGATGTTTAGAAAGCCTGTCCTGATTCCCGCCTTGACATTTTCTACTGCGGGTGAGATAGTCGGCGGGGGAGTCTCTTTTCCAGTGAAATCACTATTGGATGTTACCTCCTCCAGTAAATTTTGAGCACAATATTTGGCGACCATTGAACCTGCATGCCCATCAAAGACTGCAAAAAATGACCACTCTTTCAAGCCATATGGCAAACCTATCACTGCAGTGTGAGCATCCTCCATCTCCACACGCCATCCCTGCATGCTACTGAGGCCAAACCGCAAGCCATTTCCAGAGCCCCTTTCGTTCTTTTTGTCAGTCTTTGGTCGATCTAGAAACGCTCCCATGGTGAAAAATATTAACACACCCGATCCCCCACTTGATTTATGGTTGGCTCTCCCAAACCCTCTTACTATGTGCTGTAAGTTAGTGCACTTGTGGTCATCCCTGCACATAGACACTTGACTCAAACCGGCAAATACAGTCTGTACTGTGGCTAAAGCCAATGCCCCCCCCTTGACGCTCTGGATCATTTTCAAAATTTTTCAAGTATAGAACCTAAACAACAAAATATGACAAGAGTAATTTTACGTGTATCTACAACATTAACGAAAATGTAAATTTTGATACTGAAGATACTATGTGAGCAAATCATATTTTTATCATAACCCAGTAAATTTAAAAAAGTAAAAACATTAGAAATGGTGCCTCTAAATTAATGACCAACAGATTTGACGCCCCCATGGCTTCATTCATAAAATCATGGAGCTCCATTACTACCTGTATTGCTCTCCTCAAAATGTTGAGCTCAACTTTGGAGCACCAAAAATGACTCTCCTGGTAGAAAACAGGGAGCTCCATTATGAGGTCTCATCGCTAACCTCACACATGCAGCAGCACAACACAGATGACCCATATGCTTTGAATTTATCCTTTTAGCTTGCCCTTTGTTATTTAGCAATTTTTGTGCACAATGCCATTACTGTATCTTTGTTACCAATTCCATGGCTCGAAAAAATGGGGAATATGGGAAGCTCCTTCTTGGAAATACACATACCTTGCGGGAAATCTAAGCTGTCGGGGAAAAGTACATATTGGCCTATACGTAAAGAAGTTGTCAAAGATGGACATAAAACGAGCGCATCACTGATGCAGTAATCCTCAATGGGATGGCTTATGGATTGGTAGTTGTGGGTCATAGTCATGTAGGTCATTACAGTCAATTGACATATAGCCCACGGGTCTTGCCAGTGTGGTTATCTGACAAGTTTTGGTTGCTAACAACTAATAACTTGGAAGAATCTTTTAGATAATTTGGGTCAGAAGGTCCAGTAGGGTCATTGTTAGTCCAAAGGTCACTTGGGGCCATTAGAGGTCATTCTGTTCATACCATAAGAGTTCTGGACCGGTGTTTTCTATTAATAGTATTTTAGTATGGCGATCCCAGATTTGGCTATCACCTTGTTTTGCGATCACCTGGCTTGAAATACCCTCTGAGTGTCTTTGCAGTTCCGTTGACCTTGAATGACCCCTGATGACCTTGCCATTACCTTTAAATTTTTCTCAATCAACAATCACCCCGCCCACCAAGTTTCGCTGAATACACCAAATTTTACCCCATTGAAGCTCCTTGACTTTGAGACCCATGATGACCTTCGATTCACTAACCAATACAGACTTGGTCCCTCGTAAGGTCAATGGGGCACCCCCCACCGAATTTGCATGAAGGTGCAATCCGCGGCTCTCAGAGAACATATGCACAGACAGACAGACAGACACAGTGACAAGACAACCCACCGGTAGAGACGTGCAAAGGTTTGAACGTGGGGCAAAGGCATTTAGGATCATTAGAGTCAAACTCTACTAACCTACTATGAGTCCTACAAGTTCCTTTGAGCATTTTTTGGTGGTCACTGTAACTTATTTGTTCGCAAGTCAGAAACTGGTCCCCCCAATATGGTGGTTTGTTCATCACAATTTGCCTTTTTTTCAGGTATCTAATGTTTTTTCTATACTCTTCCACTTAGTCTATGTCAAAATGTGGTTTTAGCTTGTTGCGGTTAGTTCTTCTTTAAATAAAAGACGTCCAGGGGTTTGTGATTTCTATAACAAAGTTATGGCACGAAGAGTACCGATGGGTCCAGGGGGTGCCGGCGGTTGAGGATCCGGCGGTTGAGGAGCCCATAGAGTTACACACAAAATAGTGTGAACAGGCCAAAACTTTGAGCTTCATAACTTCAAAAGTATAAAGGCTATAAGCTGCCAAATTTTCACCACATAAAGATACGTGTATACTTTATCAATTTAAGACAACTACATTTTGTTGTACACACAAATAATTAAAATGATTAATTAAATATGTTATTAGGTGGAGTTATTTTACCAACATACAAACGTTTTACCACATGAAGATATGATTACCAATGTTTGGTGGCAGTTCAACATTCCATGCTAAAGAACTTAAATTGCACAAAAAAAAAAAAAAAAGAGGCATGGACATTGCTACACAAGTTTATTGAAATAAAATTAAGATAATAATTATATGTAATTAAGTAGGTCTGCAACAAAAGAATTAAATTCTTCGTCATGGTCAAAGTGGCCACAGGACCACACCACGTCATGTATTCAGCTTTGGAAATTAGTTTTTCTTGTACTCATACAGGTATGCTATACATGAGTTGTACCAGAACTATTAACATGTAATTTGTTGAAGTTGTTGACTTATTTAATTACATATTGGTTAATTACAATTAAAACTGAAGAAGAAAAAAAACAGATCTATGGAACAACATAAAAAATTAAAATATTAGCAAAGAGAAAAAGGTCTACAACTATTCCAAACATATGTTCCCCCGATTTCAAATTCATTTTTTAGGGTATAATTTCAAACAGAACACAGAAAATAGAGATCCTGACAGTATCAGATCAATTTTTTCACCATCAAGGGATGGGAAACACAAAAAACTCACTTCAGTGTCTAACCAATGCAGAAGGCTATTTGATGACCAAGGTTGCTTTCCTGCACATGTAAGAGTGTATTTCATGAACTATTTAGAGTTTGCTTAACAAAGATTATGTTGATTGTTTTAAATTGGTGTCCTTCTCAGATATTATAGCAATGATACTTTGAATGCAAATGAAACTATACTTCAAACACTGATTGAAACCAGTGATGTTCCTTTTGTCAAAAATCCGAGTAGACATGATTTTTAAGAGACAGTGTTGTTGCAGTTCGCCCAAACACTTAATCGTTGAGCGATTATTTTCTGTTTCATGGCAAATCTGATGGTATGGTTTGCCTGCAAACAAAATTTGTATGCTTTAGGCCACACTTTATGCTGCAGGAACAAATGTAATTTCTGGTTGTTATTATGAGTTTATGAAGTCAAAAAGAAAAGGTTGTGTATACAAACGATCTGCTTGTGATTCCGATTTGGTAATTCCAGTTGGTTGTGTGATCTATGTCGGTTTTGACTTGGAAGTTGAAAATGAGACCTTTGTCCCTTAAAGTTGAGGGACCATGAAGAGAGCCATGTGTTCTATAGCCTGCAATTTAAAAACTGGACAGTTGTTGAGCAAATGTGTGATCAGTATTAAATGTTAAATCACCTGAAAACACTGTGGTGAAAACCTTAACACGTTTGTAAAAATGTACAGTATATAATTAGGGACACACCCTGTACTAAGTGACAAAAGAGAATTTCAGCCACCCCTATATACAACATATGTTAAAACATGGGTACAAATAATTTAATTTCCATCAGTTATTTTAAACAGTAAACTGCTGACATTTCTTTACAATTACCCTAGTGCAACATTTGGGTTTCTATACCGAGTTTTAATTCTAGTTTAATGTGCGGGAAAGACCCACATGACAACTTTGTTTTTAAACCACCTGGGTATGCAAACTTGGATATTTCATTAAAAAAAATAAAGAAAAGAATGTGTTGAAAATACAAAGTTTGTATTAAAACTAATTTAGAAAGGTATATGTAAAGAAAAACACTCCACAAGTTCCGATGCTCAATACTTGCATATTTTTGTAACATTTGAAAGTACGTGTTTGATCTCCCTGTATTTCTTGCCTCACAGACAACAGACAACCCTTAATTATTTTTATTGATAGCCATAATTCGTATCATTCAAATTCATAAGTGGTTTGGCTCACCATTTGATTTTAAAAAATTCAGGCTCTTCAGTCTGGTGCAAATAAATGAAACATTTTCTGCATGTTACACCCTCCTATATAATTTTACCCACCCTGTATAATTACGGATTAATTTTATTAGAAATTGAAATCCTTGGAATATCAGGCTTTCCAGGCAATATATAATTTTGGGGTCGCAAGGTGTCACATTAAAAGTACAATCTGTTGAATGAAAATTGGCGTGTTTTTCAAACGTTTGTTTGTGAAACACAAACCAAAGAGGACCAGTTTGACTGCGACCATTTGCAGAAATTGTATATACTAGTGTGGAGCCCGCGCTGCGAGTGGGTCTTCGCTAGCTGCGTATACTGTGAGATTGAGAGTATGCTGGAATGTTTTCAGAACAAAAACCAAGGTACTGTATCGACCCTAATTACAGTAATCTCAGGATAGAGTTATCAAATTCCGCGTGACCAGTGCATTTTCTCGCGTTTGTCCCGCAAAAGTCTCGCCACTAACGCGTTAGTAAAACGGCCTTTTGACGACGGCCCGAACTTATCCGGGAGTCACTAAGCGTTAGTTGGGTGATTGGACGGGAAACCTTGCAGGACATTTCAGTTGGAGGATCCCTGTTGTCATCCCCTTGAGGATCGTTACTTGCTATATTGATTGACTGTTAATACGATTATCATATGAAAAATCTTGACCATGACAACCTTAAGGAAATGACATTCCCCGGACGTAATATTGGAATATTTTGCCACGTGGTTCAAGTGCATTGTGCAAAAATTGCTATTCTCGATGTTTACTTACATCACGTCGCAAGATTTCCTGTGGAATCCCTATGAAGTGTTTGGCCATTAATAACAGGAAACTATCAGTCATCAAACTGTAATTAAGTTTATACTTAATTTTAGGCTAGGAATACTGGTCACGGCAAAATATCGTGAGACGTGAATTTCCGCCTATATAATAATGCAAAGTGAAAAGCAGGTTATTATTATTTATTATGTGTTTCAAGTTTTGTTCGCCGAATTTTGTAGACAGAACAGCCGCGAACTCCCAATTCTATTTAAAACTTGGATTGGTTGCACTTTCATTGCACGTGTGTAGTCCCTGGGCATGACCCGGGGTGTGGCTTAGATTGTTGAGATTGAGAACTTATTAACAGTGGGAAGTGTCATCTCATCGTGATGATTCAGAAATGAGCATGAATCACAGCTTTCTGTGTGAAAACGAAAAGGCAAACTTACGAAACGGAAAAAATATGGCAAAAATATATTTCCTTCATCCTTGTGCCGTGCTGCGTAATAATCGCCAGTATATTTTCCGAAAAAAATCACATGGTAATTTTATTCTCCTAATCGACATGCAAAGACAATGAGTCGGGTAACTGGTTTCGTACTTTCTATTAACAGAATTTATTACGTCAGGATTAAATGACGTCATGCAGGGAAGCCCTGGTTACCATCATATACGGAAATAGGGGGAGGGTCGCATTCAATCACTTTACCCGCATTATTCGTCTCTAAACAATTGTAAAAGTAATAACGACAACGACAAATAGCCTGGGAACAGCTTGTGAGAAGAGTGTTCCCCTTGTTAGTATTTCTTCCTTATCAGAGAAGAGCTCGGCGAAACCTTAAAAATTACGTCCCCTCCTTTTGGTAAAGGCCCAAGTCCACACCACAATTCAGCTTTAACATCAAGGCCTCGCAATTTTACTTGGAGAGGCACCCGGTAGGGGCGGGTCTTCTGTAGCTTGGCAACCACAGGTTGTACATCTCAGCCGCCGTATATTTACTCCAAGTAAAAAAATGTAACCATTTCGCCTCTCAAACTTGTAATTTGCACGTGTATATGAAAAGTTACGACGCGAGCATGATCAAAAAATAGTTTGGGTTATTCATATTGCCAATTGCGTCCACCCAGGGCTCAAAGACAGGCCCGGGTCGGCTGCCCAAAACTTTCACTCACGAGGTGAGGTGGTTTTGGCAGTCGTCATTGGTGGTGTTCTTCATTATAAATTCACTCATCGAGCTTCCATCCATAAATACAAATTACAGGACTTAACACATGTGTTGTCGATTCCAGTTGTACTAGAGTTGCTTTTAAAACACACAAAACAAAAATTTCGTTAAATCTGCAGCTAATGAAGGGGAATCAGGCAAAATTCAATTTTGATCAGCAGCCCGGGCTGAACATCGGCCGAAAATTTTAGAAAATTCCCATTTTTGATAGCAGTCAGCCAAAGGATTGCCGATGCAGGGTGAAAAGCTTGAACCCAAAATATAATGCATCTCATTGCGGGGTTTGTAATTGCAGATTTATTTTAATAGTTTTGCGGGATCTCAAATGATTGCTAAGAAAGTAGGGGCCAGGTCCAAGATCAAGCCCCATTGAATGCAAGGAAGTTGACCTTCTGGGCCCCCTAACATCGGAAAAACTAAGCATTTAAGATAGTCAAAACTATTCCTTATTTTAATCCATGAACTCCACCAAAAGTGCAACATTTTGTATTCCAAATCGGAGGGCAGCAACTTTAAAAATTTGACCCCCGGTACAATGAAATTGACCCTTTTTATTGATTTTTGCGTTTTAGCCTATAAACTCTGAAAAACGTTAGGCCTGTACATTACCAAAATATACCTTTCTGGAATCCGTATGTTAGGACACATACATGGTGGTTTGTACTTTTCAACATGATTGGATCAATTACAAAAATTGACCCCTTGTACAAACTTTGTTGGGCCCCCTCTCCTTAAGGCAACCACTTGCGGAACTGAGAATCACGTTTCGGGGTCGGTCAGTCTGTCAGTCATATTTAATCACTCAAAACCTGGTTTGTACTTGGATGTGTTTACAAAGTGTGCTAGCTCCAGGCTAGAAGAAACCTCACTGAAAACCAAAACCAAAAAATAAAAAACAGAAATAAGCACAAAATATATAAAAACTATCGCAAAACATGAAATAATATCAACATTTTTTTTTTGTTATTTACATTATAGATGTGATTTTCTCATGAGTTCTATTGCGTGTAATCGTTACACTACAGGCGAACGATTAAATTAAATTAAAATGTAGTTCTGCTACTCTGTACAATATTTTTGCGTGGTACTTGGATTAAAAAAATATAAAACAAAAAAAGAAGTCAGTTTGAGCAATCTGCATATGAAATTTCCAAGGTATTTTTGCGAACAAAACATTCACGAACGATATCCCGAGCAAAATTCAACTCAGCTCCCCTTGACATACTTGGCGGTTTAAGTTTATAATTAGGCAAACACCTCATTATCATAAAAGCAGCGGGCACGTACCCAATTCCAGCCTCCGAAAATTACTGTGAACAAATTCCATTCTGTTTCTATGAGAAAAGCATGGAAAACTACAACACGTTAAAATGAGGTTGTAAATAAACCTTTTGCGCTTGACAAAATCCGTGTTTCTATACCATTTTTGTATAATCGCAGAATACTTCTCAGAACAAATAACAACGTGATTTGATTTCTCAAGACGCGTGACGTGGATGTTTTCTAAATAAATTTCCTAATTACGTCAACTAGGGGATTCCCGTGTTTACAATTACTGCGGTTTTGTTAGGGGAGGGCGAGTTTGCAGTTCTTATTTTCCTTTTTTTTTTTTTAATCAGTTCGCCCCAGTCGTGAATGGGGGAAAATTGTAACAAATCAGTATAGGGCCCTACTGATGACAAAAAACTCTATGGTGTGAAAAAACACGCAGACGCGAGAGCAGCGATGACATTTTTATAGAAAAAATTGCTTCCCGCCCTTTGCCCAAAAAAAATGTAGCGCAAATAATTATGCAAATGTCGACAATTAACAGGTGTGACATTCAAGCCCAGGCATGCCTTATAGGCGACGAGCCAAGAATTTCCCGTTGACAAAAAGTTGAAGGGAAGTCATGCATACACACACCGGAAGGTAGAAACTAGCGAACTTTCAATCTCTTTTTTATTTGGAAATGTCCAAACATGTATAGGAAGATCAATCTTAAACCGGGATTGATGCAGCAGATGCACGATGTTTAGCAAATGTGCACTCCGATATTTAGGGAAAATTCACATCGAGTGTTTCTTCATGTTTTTGGTGAACCTCAATTAGATTTTTTACTACTAATTATAATAACAAGTTAAAGAACCTTGGTGATAGTGATGAATGTCGGAATGAATACGTGATCGACGGATATATTTTCCACACTTCAAGTTGTAAGTAAAGATTACGCTTATAGCCATGAACACGATTTGTTTTTCATTTTGCTTATTTCTCGTTTTCATTATTGATGGATAGCGCTTTTCCCCTACTCGAGCGATTTTCATTACTTTGCACACCTGGGAGAAAAGTGCACATAGCCATTGCAAAGTCATTATATTAATGCACCCGGTGGTTTTTTTGTGGTGGCTCCATTGTGCTTTAATTATTTTACAAATTGTCGTCAGAAAAATTCAGAATTGTTTTGTATTTTGGCATTATTGCTCCCCTAGTTAATATCAATCTATAGTAAATCGAACGGTGTAGATATTATTTGACATACGGTTGCATCTTTGACAGTATTGCTGAAACCTAACGAAAAATTAATGCAATACCTATATGAGTATTACAAGTGCTTGAGCATGTTTGGTGGTCACTGTAACTTATTGGCAGAAAGTCAGAAAACTGAGTCCCCCCAATATGGTGGTTTTGTTTCACGGTTGCCTTTTTTTCAGGTATCTATGTTTTTCTAGTACTTCCACTTAGTCTATGTCAATTAAATGTGGTTTTATCGTGTTGCCTGTTATTTCTTCTTAAATGAAAGAAGTCCCCGGGTTTTTGGATTCTAAAACAAAGTTATGGCCACGAAAGGTAACAGATGGGTCAAACCACAGGTGGTGCGGCGGTTTGAGGGCGGCGGGTGGTTGAGGACAGAGAGTTCCACCACAAAAAATAGTGTGAAAAGGCAAACTTTGGAGCTTCATAACATCAACAAAGTATAAAGCCTAGAGAGCTCAAATTTCAACACATAAAGATTAATTGTACTTTATCAATTTAGACAACGAATTTGTTGGACAGCAAATAATTAAAATGATTAATTAATATGTTAATTAGGTGATTTTAGTATTTTGTACAACATACTAACGGTTACCCCCCAACATGAAAGAATGATCCCTATGTTTGCGTGTCAGTTTCAACATACCATGCCTTAAAGAAACTAAATTGCACAAAAAAAAAGATTGAATATACATTGTACACAAGTTTATTTGAAATACATTTTCCAAGTAATTAATTATAGCTAATAGTAGGTCTTTGCAAACAAAAATAATTAAATCGTCATGCTGTTCAAAGTGTGACCACAGACCACACACGTAATGTATCAGCTTTGGAAATTAATTTTTCTTTGTTACTTCATACATGTATGCATACATGAGTGTTACCATAACTAATGAAATGCTGAATTGAAGTTGTGACTTTTTAATTACATTATGGTTAAACCATTAAACTAAGAAGACAAAGATCTATGGAACAACAATAAAACCAGTGATGTTCCTTTTGTCACAATCCGATGTATGACATGATGTTTAAGGACTAGTGTTGATTGCAGTTCGCCCAAACACTGAATCGTTGAGCGAATTTTCTGTTTCATGTCACATCTGATGGTATGGTTTGCCTGCAAGAGAAAACTTGTCATTGCTTAGGCCACACCCCACTTATGCTGGGGCCAGGAACAAATGTACTTCATGGTTTTTATTATGAGTTCATGAAGTCAAACAGAAAAGGTGTGTATTACAAACGATTGCTTGTTATTCCCCCCCAATTTGGTATTCCAGGTTGGTTGTGTGATCTATGCCGGTATTGACTTGGCAGGTGAAATTTGAAAATGAACCTTTGTCCTTAAAGTTGAGGAGGACCATGAAGATATCATGTGTTCTATAGCTGCACTTTAAAAAACTGCGACAGTTGTTGAGCAAATGGGGATCCAGTATTAAATGTTAAATCACCCTGAACCCTGTGGTGAAGCACCATAAACACGTTGTAAAATGTACAGTATATTAATTAGACACACCCTGTACTAAATGACAAAAGAGAACTTTTTAGCCACCCTTATAACAACATATTTTAAAAACATGTGTACAAATATTTATTTCCCATTTCATTTATTTAACATTAAACTGCTGGACATTTCTTAAATACCCTGTGTCAAATTTGGGTATACCAAGTTTTAATTCTATTTTAATGTGCCGGAAGACAACAATTACAAAACTTTGACCAACCTGTATACTGAAAAATTGTACAGGTATATTTCATTAAAAAAAATTAAAGAAGAAATGTGTTGAAAATATAAAATAAATAAAAAAATTAAAAATAATTTAGAAAGTGCCTATAATGTAAAAAAAAACACTTCCACAAGTTTCATGCTCAATACTTGCATATTTTTTTTAAAACATTGAACGTACGTTTTGATCACCCTGGATTCTTGCCTCACCGACAACAGGCAAAACCTTAATTATTTTATTGATAGGCCTAATTAGTATCATTCAAAATTCATAAGTAACCACTCATCATTTGATTTTAAAAAAATTCAGGTGGTCTTCATTATGGTGCAAAAAGGAACATTTCTCATGTTAACCCTATATAATTTTTACCCATCCTGTATAATTACGCTTATTTTATTAGAATTGAAATCTTGACGATAGACTTCCAGCAATATATAATTTTGTGGGTCTCACGTGTACCACATTAAAACGTTACAATCTGTTGAATGAAAATTGGAGTGGTTTTTTTTTTCAACTTTTTGGTGTGATGAAACCAAAAACGAGACCAAGTTTCTTGACTGCGACCAAATCTCCTCAAAGGTAGTTTTTTTCTCCTTATTCACCTTCGCTATCATGTATTAATTAATGAAAGACCCGCATTTAAACAGGTATTAACGTCTTCTAAAATTATTTATTTTCAAAAATGTTGCTATTCCAACATGTTTTACTTTGCGATTGGGGGTGTAGTTTAGGAAAAGGAATTCTACCGTTGATGAAAGTTGTCTATTTGAGGTTGTGTTACTCGCATATAAAATAGAGCGGTCCATAACGAAAACGTCATCAGATAAAGAATTGCGTTGATTTGCCTCGATATTAGGGTTGCATTGCAAAAACTAGGTGTAGTTCGTCCTTTCCCATGTACACTCCAAAGAGAGCCCGAGATACACTAATAAAATACAAGATTTTAGGAATAACTTTTGATAAAATCGAGGTTGTCATATCCAATTATATGAACTCAGTGAAAGGGGTTTAATAAAAATATTAGGGATGCTACCATAAAAATTAACTATTAGCCGTTGTATCCCAGTGATCGTTACAGCAGGCCAGGATTTAGCATTTGCACTGTCATAGTCGGCAACAAAACAAGCTTTTAAAATGAGTTAAGTGGAACGGCATCGTGTGAAAGGGCTAATAAAAATATTAGCAGGTTGTATCGCCCGTTGAATCTGCCTACAAAGGCCAGGATTTCGCATTTGCACTTGTCATAGTCGGCAAACAATAGGGCTTTTTAAATGGTATAACCGAAC
>JAMKCH010011386.1:0-27522 GCA_023653785.1 Ophioderma brevispina
GGGGCCATCTTACCTACATGGGAGTGTTCGGATGGAGGAAGAATGTGTGTTTCCTCTCTGACCTGTTTCGTGGCTGCCTCTATAACTTGAAATAAATATAGCCTAAGTTGATCGGTGGTGATTTCTTAACTATTTTGCTGCATGTTAATTGCATTTAAACATGTAAGGCCTACTTGTAGCTACTTGTTAGGATATGTACAATGCTCTTTATTCCTGACCTCAATCTTTTGATGTTTTTTTGTTTCGAAATAAGCCCATCCAGACAGTACTTGAAAGTACAAAAGGCTTCTCTTCAATAGGCGCTTGGCCTATAATCTGGGGAAATATCATTGGAACCGTCTTGAAAGATGCAATCAAGGTAGAACGCTTCCCAAGAAATCAATCAATGATGTAAGTCCTGTGCATAGTTCATTGGTTGAAGACAATTGTTTCATCCTTAATGGTATTCTTATTCAGTGGGGGCGGGGTTTAGTAAGCAACACGCAATATCATTGTTTTTCCTATCTTATATAGACGATAAGTCGATAGTGCGTCGTCCGCAAGTGTTTACGCGCGCGGTGTAATACGGTTACGCAGTGCACGTAGCTAGTACGGGTTCGGTTCATTTTTTGACAACGGTGGAATATTTTTGCCCTTTTAACTAATATTATTTTAATATACAAATATTTCCGGTGATTAAAACAACCACAGCTAAATAAGAATGAGATAAAAATAGGATTTGTTGTTTTGCCTATCTAAGATCGTGTCATATTGATGGCAGTCCATCTTTTTTTTATCGTAATGGATACCGGCTGCGCCGCACCACTACTCAAAATTTGGAACTGGCCCATCCAATATGACCGATATTAGATAGGCAAAACAACCACTCCTACTTTTATTCTCTCTAAATATAGTACACTACCTCACACTTAGGTCCTGTTGTGAGTTGGATTTTGAAGGTGGGCCCAGCATACAGGGCATTAACCATGTGCTTTTAAGATGAATCACTGATCAGAGCATGTAGGATACACAGGACCGGTTCATACTCAACCCTTCCTGGTGTGTTTCCTTCAATCAATCCAAACGATGATTCTGTGTTTTGTTGTTGCTTTGTCACATATTAATGAGGTTCTAGAATTCGGATTCCTGATTATGGTCATCTGTTAGCATGAGGTCCACTAGGGCATAGAAAAAGGCATACTTGGGGAGGCAGGCCTGTGTGCAGGAGGGTGTGGGGGGTGCACCCCCCCAATTCCAACAAGAGACAACAAGGTCCACTTTTTGCTGATTGTTTGGAGAAAAATTTTCTGTTTGATGTTACACATTTTTCCCGGACTTGATTGACCTGCGCTGGTGAGAAACCAACAACACACCGTTTAAACCTGAAAACTATTACGTGAGATAGAAACCTAAAATACAAACTTGTTATAGAAGAAAATAATGAGTTAGCTATGTATGAAAATTTAATGGGGCTCAAAATCGAAAAAAGCTATTTGTAATGTCACACAACATTACCGAAAATGGCCCTGGTGGGATTTGTCTGATAGAAAAGGAGAAAAAGTTGGCCTGATGTTTTTGGTTCATAATTTATTTGAAATTGACGTCTCTGAAACTTACAAATATCTCAATTAGTCCTTGAAGACTAAACACAAACTGATTTGTTGCAGTAGGCTGTCTCATATGACTAGGTCTTGACTGACACTATAAATTGAAAAATTAATGAATTGTCCACTCAGTCATTTTCACATCTTGAAAATCCTTCCTGTTAAATATGCTTATGTAATTTTCTAAATTGATTCCATATCCTCGCTGAAGTCCGGTGGTCTATAAATGCTTAAGGAGGACATATCCCCGCCTTTTGTGCTCAATCTATTGGCCTACATATTGCCGAGTAAATCAAGTTAGACAGAACAATCAGGCACCCTGAATGTATCCAGCTGGCAACCCATCTTGCCCCACAGGCCACCACCCCCAAGTGTAGCTGTCCAAAGTCATTTCAGAGATGGTTGCTATATTTCCAAGGCTCCTTTATGCCTATTGTAAAAATTGGAGTTATAATAATTTGGTATATATCTTAATCGCGGGGATAGTTTCAGCAAGCCTGTGTGATGTACCATACCAGTAATTATTTATGATAAGTTAATAATTAGAAGATGTGGTGATGTTCTTTACCACAATGTCAAATGAAAATACTGTAAAATTAAGTCAGGCCAACATTTGTACACGTAGGCTTACTACATCTGTAGGTGATATGCTCACCTAGTAATTGCTTCTTACTGTTTTCCTGAAATGTGATATCCCAATGTCATTGTTACTACTACTACTGGGTTCTAATCAAATCATATTGCAAATGCACTCAACCTTACATTTCAGCACAATCTGTATGTCATAACATTCAACATCATAACCCTGCCGAATTATGGCATGCTGACATGTGGGTGGCCATGTTTTGGATTCTAATTGAGGGATTTTGACTTTTTTATGTTTGAGGAGGGGAAGGGTTTGACTTTTATGGAGATGGGGAAGGGTGACCGCCAAGTGAACTAAACTGTACTGTGATCCTCCCTCAAGGAAGTCCTAATTTCCTCATAATTACATATTTTATGTATTTTCCTTTGGTTTTGAATTTACGATCCTACCAAATGAATATTCTAACAACTGATGTTGTTGAAGTTTGGGTGGGCCTTGACACAAGTTGACCCAATACAAAGGTAAGGTAAATAATTATAGAAAACATCCCTTCCCCAAATGCCTCTTTTTATTTACCGGCAGCTATTCTGTTTTTGTCGCAAGGAGTTTAACGGCAAGGCCTTGATTGGTTTCTTTCCACAGCTCCAAAGACCCATTACTGCTGCCCAGTAGGCTATGACGGATTCTATCGCAGTGTAATCAGATCAATTCTCTTATTATAATGCAATATTTCACTGGGACTTAGAGCATCCGGTAAGCTGGGACGATGATGTGGTACGAGTAGCTCTTTGATTTGTGCAGAACAAATCATGTGATGTTGTATATTGTTGTCAGAGTCATCATATTAACCCAGACATATTGAAAATACGATTTCCCAAAAAGCACCAAAAACAAGAAAAATATGATAATTTATTGGCAGGTCTATCCTGTTTTCTAATGGATATTTAAAAAAAAATTCGGCTGATATGTCAAATACTTGACAGGGTATGAGTCACTTTATGTACAAAGGGGGGGGGGTACCCAGGAATGGAGTAGCCATTTGCTCTTTTTTATGGATTGGGCTAGACTCTACCATATGAATGTTGCTGTATGAGGATTGCTATCTCCTCTACAGTGAGTATGTTTCCTTCCAAGCAATGAATATTGCAGGTTCCCATTTGTACACCTAGGTACTGAGGAGTAATTGAGGTAAAGTGCCTTACTCAAGGACACAACATGTTGGCTGCAATGGGCTCGAACCCACAACCCGCGGTGTGTGCGTCAAGCACTCTAGGTTCCACTGGACCAAACAACCACATGTTATAGAAAACACTACCTATTCTTTCACATTGGTCCAAATTGAGAACAATTAGAATGGTAAGCATGGGCAGGGCATATTTCTGTACTACAAATATCACTCCCAACCTGGAAATGACCTATAATAACTGTTCTAGCCAGATAATCATTTGTCAATTGATTTGAATTAACAGAAACAAGATCTCTTTGGTGTCTTTGGCCAAGTATAATCAACTGGTGCGACACCCTTGTCTGCTATACCCTGTTCAGGATAAGGTGGAAAGTGGCCCCATTTTGTGTTATTTATATTCTATACATTATATGAGGGATGATGTGTCAAGTTGTAACAGAATATACTAGACTAAGCTACTATAGTATGTTTACCTCAAAATGGCAATAAGACCCTGGTCTCCTTAATTAATGATTAAAAGTTGCATTTACAGTGTCAACAGACTATAGAGGTCTGTCAGTCTTGTCTGCTTGGTAAGCAGCAGATTAAATCTAAAGGCATCCTGTGACCTTAATGAGGACACAATCAATTGAACCAGAGGGCACCATAGGGGCACAGGAAAATCAGCTAAAACATGAATGGTAGCATTTACTAGCATAGAAGTCCACCAAGAGCATCCCATAATGCATTGGTGTTGAGTGAAGCTGTACTCTTATTTGTCTTAAAATAGGCAATTGAAGATGCATTGTATGTATGTGCATGTATGTGTACATGTGTGAGCATGTGTGTATGGGTGGGTATGTGTGGGAGTGGGGTGGGGTGGGTCTGGGTATGTGGGGGTGATAGAAAAGAGGAAACAAAAACAACCAAAATTGATGCCAGAATTAAGCATGGACTAATTTGATTTTACCAACAAAGTTGTGGACATCTGTATTACATTTTGTCACAGACTTGAATTGTTGAAATGTCAGACTCATACATCATTATATACGCCCTGTTTCCGAAACCTCTTTTTAATTTAGAAATACATGTCATAATTAGCATTAAATGTAGCAGTAGCCTTTGCCTGACTTATCATAGGAACTCTAGGCTTCCCCTAACACATAATTGAATTTCTCTCACTCCAGTCGGTTTTCTTGTGTTTCTTTATAGCATTGCAAAATGCCTTGTAATGCTTGAACCGGTTGGATTGACTGATTATAACCGGCTTTGACGGGTCATGTGAGAACACATATTTGTTAACATGATTTGGCCTATTTTGTACTGTGTTTTGCAAATTGGTATTGAAGTAGAAAAAGAACAGACAAATTTTATAAATATCTTACATTGTTTGCTGTTTTCTGCTGTTTAACCCAAGTCTTTAAGGGGTGGGTAGTTGCAACTCCCTTAAAGGCTGACTCAGAGATTTCCCGATGAGGACGCACTCAATATTCAAATCGCGTTGTTACGCATAATGCTTGTCCATATACTAATCACTGTGTGAAATAACTAAGCTCAAATCAAAGTCCATCATATAGAAAATCACAACTTTGTTATAAACTTTGGATCCGGAATTTTCATTATACACGGTATCCTATGGCACTATTATACTGTGCATAAATATTTACTGAATGAAAATGAAAAATCTGATATATCTCTAACATTGGAATTAAGCATTTTAGGTGACTATCTTTAGTTCAAGATGACTATTTTTCATTACTACTACATACAAAAATATTATATTTCAAAATCTTTTAGTCAGCCTTTAAGTTTTGCACTGTTCAAAAACCAAACAAACAAAAATAAAAAGCAAAAAAGCACCATACCAACTTTCATGGGGAAGATTCTCCTCTTAGAAGCTTTATGACTTAAAATCTTCTACATTTTTTGAAGCTCAATTCATCTACCTCTATACTGTCAAATTCCTACGCTCTTTAACCAACCCATTTGAGGAGTGTCTCTCAATTTCTCCAGACCACTTGAGAAGTAATTGAATTGTCTGTGTCTGTGTAAGGTAAGATAAATTTGGTCTCAAAAGGTTATTATGGAAGATAATTTTTTAAGGACCCCTGTTAGGAGTTAGGTGAGAAGTCTGTGACTGATATGATTCAGTCTAGTGATTTTGCCAGATTGTCTCCTTTTCACAAACATGACAAAAGATAACCATTTTGGTGTGGGTGCTGGTTGTTAAATAAAACAGTGGAAGCTTTGTAATGCTGTAGAGGTTAGAGCGGATATTATGTGGAAGAAATTGAAAAATATTCAACGGCAGCTGTTGTAGGCTCCCTGTAGGCTCACCATTCTTAACCATCAACTGAGAAGAGATATTTTGGGGGAGTCTTTTGTCAATGCTAACACTTACCCCTTTTGATATAGACACCTCAGCCTTGATAAGGTGAAAGGAAGATCATTATGGAGGTAATAAACTGGGGGTGCCCTTATTGTGATGCAGCCCCTTTTCATTAAATATATGCCTTCTTATCTCACCTCGAGGAGTGCTAGGAATAAAAGGCGACCTCCACTAAAGTTTCACAAAATGTAAGTTTCTGCTTTTGTAAAAATTTTATTTTTTCTACGTAACATTGCTTCATTTGTGTAATGTGCATGCTTCTCAGTTTCAAATTCTGTTCTACATTTTTGGCTCAACAAAGGGGTGCATTTTGTGTAGACAATCTGTTCATTTTCTCTAGTTAGACCTGTGCCTACAGGTGTTGCCGGCCAAAAATTGTACCAAATTTTAGTTAGGATCACATTTGCCTTAATTATGACATGATAATCTATTTTTAAATAGCTATTTTGTAAGACATCATAGATGGGCTTTTAAAAGCAATGAAATACTTTTGGGCACTTTTAGGACAAGTTTATTTTTATGCCTATTTAATGCATATCAGAATGAAAGATCAATTTCTGCTTTTGAGAATTATCAACCGTTTGTCCTAGTCTCTCTCCCAACTCTGAGGTGAGAACATAAGACTCTTTCAGTCAAAACAAAGTTGTAACTTGAAAATTTCACTTCGGACACTTGTCACTGTAATGCCTGTAACCGATAAGATAGCTTTCTCGATATCGCTGGAAGGGAAGTAGAATCTGTAGAGACTGGCAGAGCATATGCATAAATTTTGCGATAAAAACACTAATGGTGGCTCGCCTGCAGAGTGAAAACCAATACATTATGCATTACTGGAGTAAAGCAAGAAATAGTCGACATAAGGCAATCTCAAGGGGTGCGCCTAAAAAGATCAAAAAAGTACTGATTTTTTGCATTGATGTAAAGCTTTCCATCAAAAATACCCCTTATGTGAACAGGGTTTAAGCTGAAAAATGTTCTTTGGTACAAAAATTGTGGAATTCTAATTTCATTATAGGAGCAAATATGAAATTCACGCATATGTTTTATATTGAATCTAGCAAATCAACAATCACTTTTGTCTCTCTTTTAAGACATTTCGTTAGCTAATACAAGGTAAGAAAGAAGTCTATAAGTGTCTAATTACATGAAATTACTATAATGACCAACATTTGGGGTGCCTCAAAAATCTCTCCTGTTGCACCTCTTAAATTGGGTGGCTTCATTCCCAAGTTTCAGTTTTAACTCCAGGGATCACAACCTTGAAGATTGAAAATAGGCAATCTTGAATTTGGTAATGATGTTTAAATGTCATGCATCAGAGATAATTAAACAAATTAACAAGATAAGAAATCCATTCCAAGTCCTAGGCTTATATTGTACTGGCACTGCTTACTCATATCATGCATGACACGAAATAAATTCGGTGCTTAAAAGTAAAGGGCTAGTCATATGAAATATCCATGTAAAGTATGGGAAGGGATAAATAAGATGCCATTTTGTGGGAGGTTTTTTGGCAATTGACTTCTGGACTTTTTGCACATACTTAGCCGAGGCAAACGTGAACGAAAATATTTAACAGAGTGAATACGGGGGGCTTCATATCCCCCTTACATTTACGGTTTTTTAAGGGAATATGTGACCAATCACATACATGTACAATCTATACCTTATTCCGGGAAACAATCAACGCTACTTACCACCACAGATTGACCACTGCCCACTCACCTCAAACTGGAAAAGCAATCCCAGATATTTTGCATACCGACGAACGTAAAGTATTTTACAGATCGGCACACGACCACCATGATCATCATTTGTGTTTTAATTTATAAAGCCCTTACCAAAATGTAAAGCTCCCACGTTCAGCAAACATTGTCACTCAATGACTTCATTTTATTTTCTTAAATTGTTACTTTCTGTCCACAAAGAACTTAATTTTTTCAAAATGTTTCAAAAATGTTCATCCACGCCATTGCACTTTTTTCACTTCATATACAAACTTAAACATTCGTTCCTTCATGACATCTTACCTGTCATTCCACCGTATTTTTCTATTACCCTGTGAATATTAGGGCTAAAGGATAATTTGGTTTGAAGTTATTAGCAAAATGTGCCCAGTTTTTGTAGACGCAATATTAATGTACACATTACTCTATGGCTTACAAAATCACGTTTTTTTTCTTTCTTAATAATGCTTGAAATTGGTCCAACTTTACCGTGGGTTTTTGGGTGAAGGCCGATCTATCAAGATCAAACCTTCTATCCTTATATCAGGCCATCCCCTTTAAGCACCGTTAATTCATGCACTCATAACGATTTAAAGACGCGGTAACCACACATAACTGTAAAAAATACAATCAAAAATCCCTTTACAACATATATCTCATTTCTCATAATTTTTCGTCAGTTTCCGTTTTACGTGTTAAGCCAATGGCCATGTCTACATTGGGATTTCTTGGCCGGCACTCCCCTGTTGCCTGTTACGCCCTCTATATTCATGTTTTTAAATTTTGTGGTTTTTTTACCCCGTCGTTTTTAGTGCATACCCCTCACGACGGTAAGCATGTGTGGAAGTGTGATCGCTTTGTATTTCTACTCTTTTAACATTACTTCTTTTGTAAAGTACTTTCCTTTTTTTTCGCTGGCTATCTTCTGAGTACATATCCATAGAAGTAAATTGCACAACTTTCATAAACTAGTTTCATCATGTAGATTTTAGAGGATATAAACTGCACGAATATTTTCTGCAACACTGCTATTTGAAAAGTAGGTCAACCCAAGCGAATAGAGCAGGTAGCCCTTGCTACCCTCGCCCAAAAAGTGATTTATGGCAGCCACTGTTTCGTGCTCTTGAAAGTTTAATCCTAATAAGAGTTAATTATCGATTACATAATCTAGTTTGCTGAAACACAACTTAATACCTGAGCTTGTCCCCAGGATAATTTTTATAGGTGTTAACTTAAATTTGACTAAGGCTTTTTGCAAGCTGAGCTCATGCTAATACCATAAGTCCTTAGCTTATCATATACCACAGAGCAAGTTAATTTTGTTAGCTATTTATTTTCAAATTTTGTGCTGTTAATGAGGCAAAAGCTAATTGCTATTAATAAATTTTTTATTATGAATTTTTCTGTTGAGATGACTTATTAAGGCCAACCGGTGGGTTCTTGTGCTTATTTGTGAAAAATTTGAATTGGTGTGAAATTTATTTGTTTAACTGCAATTACAGTCAGCTTATAGTGGAATACCATAAAAGTCATATTTTCATTCGGCACTTTTTCTGCTAAAAATAATTCAAAAGTTTAAACGTAAACAATAAATACAATAGCACCAACATATACTCTTTAACTCAAGCATATAGACCTTTATTTTGTGAAAATTATTAAAAATCATCGCCCCCTTTTTCCTTGCCGACCATTTAAAAGAGCTTACTCATTTTTTTTAACGTTTAGTTGTAAGAATGTGCGAAAATTAGGGAAAGGTGCCATATTTTGCCCAAAATGCACCATTTTGGGTGTATTTTTTGACTGAAATGTTTAAACTAATCAAAAGATTAGTCCCGAGTTAGTCCAACTTATTTTTGTCCCCAAGGGTAATTGATTGAAATTGATGGGGAAAAGGGGGAAAAGAACATTGGAATTTGAGAAACCGGAAGTTTTTTATGCATCCCAATGAATCTCAGTTCCAGGAAATCGTGGACTGAAACAGAGCATGCAAAACAGTGCCTTTGACCATGTTGAATTTGTGTTGTTGAGTTGCATCATAGTAACATACAACTTCATGCTTGTGATAGTGATCATGCTACACATGGATGCACCGGTGATGGATTGGCAAGACTGGTACCATTTGACCATGAAGACTGCCCGAAATCCAGATGTGTGTACTATTTACTGTTGTGTGCTTTTTACATACTTGTTAGTATTTGGTAACTAAAATCAATATTTTTGTAAGGTTCAGATGGAGTTACCGGATCTGTAAATAGAAAGGACATGGAAACCCATTTTAGGTAACCATGTTTATACGACATTTGTAATTTGCTCATAAATATATTGCTATTTCTAACTCAGCTACTAAGTAGTATTAAAAGGCAATTGCACTTGTTTGAGGCATCTACATAGGCCCAAATTTAAATATAAACTCTGGATTAAATTTGTGATTTGAGAAATTTGTGGTCAGTACCTGGCTACGGGCTGACTGCACCCTTCTGAGAAGCATCTACCTATGGGCAGACTAAGTATACTCTTCCATTTTTTTGAATTTAATCCAAAGACTCCAAACTTGGTATAAATGTATCACTTTAAGTGAATCAAATCTGAGCAGTTATCTTAGGTATCACTCTTAATGTTTATACAGACCTTTCACTTGTCACATGTAAAATTCCAATTGTTTTGGAGTCCGTCCATTAAGCACTCAATTTCAGCCCCCGACTTTCACGGTATCTGGTTTTGGCAAAACACATGGCAAGTGATTCGTGAAATGATGGAAAATACATTGGAGAGTTTCAATAGTGTCCACAAGCAATGCCACTATAATTCATTTTCTACTTGACATAGTTTATGTGACATTAACAATTGGCTATTTGGGAGCCATATACTCTTCAATCTTTGAGCGTCAATCTTGCATTACCTGCAGGAGTTGGTACTTTGTGAAAATCCTTCATTTCATTGAGATGTGATATGGTGTGTGTCAAACTGGTTCTGGATGCCTGTTTTTCTGCTACGGTACTGCCGGATTTTCCTGTTTGTTGACTGTGATATGTGTTGCAGGTATTTTCCTTCCTAATTAGCTCTAATACATAACGATCAAACTCAAAAAAAAAAAAAAAAAAAAAAACACGCCTAATGCACGGGGGGGGAAAAGGGAAAGAGAAGTGAAGGAAATTATGCACTAAGTCTTGAATGTGCGATTGCGTCATCAACTAAGACACAGAGCAAAAAAAAAATTGCTGGCCATGCCCAGTGTATACCATCATAGCATGGTTTCCTGATGATGAAGCTCAGGTCCCAAATTGCCCCTGGTTTGAATCCCCCATTTCCGAGCCATGTCCCAAATAGGCCCCTGGTTTGAATCCCCCATTTCCACTTTCTCCTTCCCCTCTCCCATGATTCCTTCACTCCCTCCCGGAATTAGGCCTTAGGGTTAAGCTATTGCTAGCCTGTAGGCCCATAGTGCTGAATCAACTGGCATGGCATCATTCTCTGACGGTTGTTTTCTTTACATCTCTTCAGCGGTCATTTGGGATTCCATAAAAGGAGATTGAATCTGGCTTCAATTGCAAATTATTGCTGATTTTTTAACATATGGTCAAATACTTAATGTATTATGTCGGAAAAAATGTTATTACAACTCTCTTCAGTGGATGGTGTGCATACTTGGGCATGGTCAAGGCACTTTACAAGTATTCGCAGGACACATGTGTGAATGAAAATAAAAACTGAGCCTTTTGCTTTTATAGCCAATGAGGAAACTTTGGGATTGATAAAACTTAAAGAGAGATATATCCAAAGTTTTTCCGACCGACCAACCAAACTTTAAAAAAAAAATATATTTATTTCTGTGGTGTCAAATTTTTCTACAAAGAATCCACCTTGTGTTCACTAAGACAATGGCATTCGAATATATTAGAATATTTTAGAATAGCATGAAGAAGTACCTGCGCACCTTTAGCCCGTACTTTAGTTGTGTGCAAAAAAATAAAAACCTCATAGATTTGAAATATATCACAAGACCTTCAATATATTTTAAAGAGTATTGAGTCTTCAATCATTTAAACTGAGTCCCTGTATTAAGGTTAATGTCCGCAGGGGAAATGGCCTGGAAGATGTTTACATGTCCGTTTGTTTGATTTCAAGAAAGTAGGATGTTGGGAACACTTTTCCATGACAAGCATTTGTTCGTCCTTTTTCTGATTGGATATACTTTCATGCCAAGTAAAAAAAAAAAGGAAGTCATTATTCCCCTCGTTTTAAAAAAACCAAGCCTTTTTCTGTCCATAAGTGCCAAGTTCCACAGCCTCCACTGCAGTGAAAACATTTGATATGGATGCAGATCATCATGAACTAATGTACCAAAACACTGGCTATAAACTTTCCTATGTGGCATGTTTCATGAGAGAGGTGTCCAGTAGTTTGGCCTTATCTAGAAAACACCATTTTTCAGTACAATTTTTTTGTGGCAACTTTTTCTGATGTGTTTTAGAGTTTAACTCATGCAAATTCCACAAAAGCAAACCCTGATCGACATCTGAGTGTCTACCACAGTAGTTTCCAAGATAGAGGACTTTTTGAGGGGTTGTCAGGGTGCATGTTACACTTTTTAGAGTGACAATTTCCCCATTTTTGTCCATCAATGTCAAATGTAACATTAGCCTGAAAAACAGTATTTTGTATGCAGAATTGATGCCAGGAATTTCAAGTAAAATTAAAAAAAAAAAAAAAAAAAAAAAAAAAAAAAAAACATACCCATTTTGTTGTTGCAATGTTGACATTTGATGGACATATGTGTCATAAAAATATTAATGTTTGCACTAAGTAAGTGGATTTTAGGTTAAAAAATTACAACTTCTCTGCCCAAATTTACTTTTGGAGTGTTGTCTTGCCTCAAAAAACTTTCCATTTTAAAAACTGAGTAAATGACCCAAAATTACATTTATACTAGAAATACAAATTTTATGTTTTTTAAAAATCGGAAGTTTGGGACCCCTATCGTAAAAGATGCCCTATTACATTTTGAGGCTTATGTGTATAGTCAATACACATACTGGTACAGCAACCGTTTACCATGCATGTGTTTGAGGCTATCATCTGTGGAAGTCATGTCACAGCGTCTGTGGCTCCACACAAAATAAGTTACCTTTTCTTAAGCTGGGATCCATTCATCGGTTAAACAGGCGCCCTCTATATATTGAATAGCAGTTAGGTGAAGTCCTAGAGGGCAATGGGGATGTGTGTGCGCCTCCTCCGCTTTGTTTGATTTCAAGAAGGAGGATGTTTTTTGGAGAATTTTCCCTGACAGGTGTTTGTCATTCCTTTTACTGATTGGATGTATATTTCAGCAGAAAAACATTGGAAAGTCATTTTTGCTCTTAAGAGTTTTCCTGCCACATGTGTAGAAACTTCTACATCATTCATGTAAAATGAAAACAACTTGATTGTCGATTCTTGTCAAACGCTAATGTCAAAGAATTTTGACATTGAAACATGCAGATCAGTATGTTGCAGTAATGGAGGGCATTTAGGGTGTTCTTCCTAGATGAGTGCATTCATGTGTCATATCCTATATGTAAGTTTTGGTTTTGATTTATATTTTGGTGTTCAAACCCCTGTGGAGCATGTGTCGGATATGGAATGGTGCAATCCATCCCCGTCCTCGCAGGTTTTCTCTAGAACAATGGTTTCCTCCTGCATCTAAAATGGACTTTCTTCCATAAAGCTGTCCTTGTCGTTCTGGATTTACTTGTTGTGGTAGCAGCCTAAGGTGCTCACAGAGGCCCCTGAGCACTTCGTGGATTTTCACGCATTATGAGAATTAAACGAGCATATTCTATTATAAAGTTATTATCAAACTGATTACAATATTGAACAAAATGGAGCCAAAAGTGTAACTCAAATTTGTTCAAGATAGGGTCATTTAACGGACATGATTGTTGTTTGAGACGGAGGGTGAAAGTAGAATTTTAAAAAAAGGAAAAAAAAAGTTATTCCAGTGTAAGATTGTTAAACGTGCTGTCTGCATTTTCACATAGTATAGTTTCTTCTACAAAATTGCGGAACATAATCTAGAAATTAGCAAGTATTCCTCTGAAGTCTGTGATTGAGAATACATGTATAACTGAAGATGCCAAATGTTTTGTTATGTGAATGTCTACTTATAAATTTATGTTTCAATCGTTACGTTCCTCTAAATTGTTAAGATCCGTTTCAGCCAAATTACCTCATTTGCAGTGTCAAAGAGTTCTGCAGTGACAGTATAATAACAGAACTAGACATTAGGTCATTCAGTACAGAGAATTCATAGAAGTGTCTTCAGTGCATTAACTAATCAAGTACACATTGCCAAATTGAATAATATATCTTTCAATACGGATGATATCATTGACAAAGCTAAGGAACTGGAAATAGACGTTTTGCTCTTCACTTTATTCAGGAAATACATGATTAATGCAGTGCGTGTGTCAAATTTGATTTGAACTTACAGAGTATATAATTCAATGTCCATACAAGCATGCTAATGAGCAATATGAAAAGTGATATTTTTGATCTTAGAAATTATCCTTCCAAACAAGTGCATGAGGTGCCATGCTGAAATAAATTTTGTGAACTCAGGAAATGTTTAGCAATGCTTTCTGACAAAATGGTCACAATGTTTTGGATATTTATTTGATTTTAAAATTCTGAAAACAGATGTAAACAATTATTCTGCTGATTTTGATGCTTTGCCTAATTAAGGCTAATATGTTATGACTTAATATTCTAACACTTGTTTCAAAAATAGATTTGGCTAAAACTTGGTCTCTATGATATGATTAAGTCTATCGAAGGTTGTGTGTGCGGTTCTTTAGCTTTAAACAAGTGCCTATTTTCAAGTGTAATTATTTCTGTAACTTTATTTGAGTGTAACCCCTTTTAAATGACATTAAAGGCGGAAGTTTCAGTTTTTAACAGTGTGTCGGCAAAGAATGTGACAAGGCACCTGCTTATAATACAAATCATAAAATCAAAAAGAGTAAACCCTTCCAATCCAAATAGGCTCCAATATGAGAATCCAAGAGTTGAATTGTTAGATTGGGTGATTTTAGCCTATCTGCAGCATCTCTTGAAGATTTAGGTAGTCTTCCAAAGGGGAAGGAGTATGGATTTGGCATGGAATAGCCTAATGGGTACTACATTTGAAACCCACAATCCCCTCTGTTTAGAAGATTAGGTAAAGTCTTCCACCAGGGGACGTATGGAGTTACATGGAATAGCCTAATGGGAAATACATTTGAAACCCACATCCCTCTGTTAGATTTAGGTAAAGTCATCCACAGGGGGGGAGTATGATTTGGCTGGGAAATAGCCTCATGGAAACTACATTTGAAACCCACATCCCCTAGTTGAAGATTTAGGTAAAGTCTTCCACAGGGGAGTATGGACTTCGCATGGAATAAGCCTCATGGGAAACTAACATTGAAAAACCCACCACCCCTCGGTTTAATTATTTGAGGTAATGGGGGAGGGGTTATGGATTTGGCATGGAATATCCTAACAGGTAACACATTTGGAAAATCACCCCTCTGCCACCCCACAGAAAAAACACATATGTAGGGCATCCACTTTTGGCTAACTGAGAAAATAAACACATTATTAGTACACTAGGTACACTCGAAAGTTTATGGAGAAAAGATGGTATCCATTAAATTGAATTAAAACATAGTTATGCAATGGGGCTGCTCTCAAAATGTAGGCCTACATATTGCATTCTTTGGTGGGAGCAGAACTGAGGCAAAGATATTTAATGGGGCAGTTTAGTACATCAAACAAGCAAATACCCTAATCCTGTAATTATATAAAATCAGATATGGCTTTCTAAAATACAATCCATTGGATCAACATTACACAAATCAAATGGACCCTCAATGATGGAATCTTATTCCAGTTACATAGATAGTGTTTTCCAACTTATAAGCATGGACGGAACAACATAGTTTGAAAGGCAGATTATGCCAGAAGTGCCCTTAGAAAGTGGAGAGTTGGGGAGTGGCTGGACACCTCATGAGGAAGGGAGTCAAGAGGAAAATGGGAAAGTGAGGGAAATATCTAGTGTTGATGTAGGAAGAGAACATTTTGTGCAACCTGTATCAGAGCAAAGGATGCTGTATCATTACTGACGTCAATTTAATTTTGAGTTCCTCGTGATGATATTACTCCAAGAAGTGAATTAGGTCCCCTCTGCTTGTCTTTATTTGTAGTTAGTTTTCTTATTTGGTGATGATTCTCTAATAACTTCTTCACAAGCAAACCTGGTCACGTGTTAGAGGAAATACATGTACATCTGGGGAGGTTTGTGACCGGTACAAGGACTTATCCTCGCTCCTTATCCTCCACCTTGACTTCCTCCAGCCTACAATCCCTTGATAGCCCACAGCATCCTGCAGTTGATCCTGTAGATGTAAGTGATTTCCCGCTAGGGTTAAAACCCCCTTTTTATAACAGGTCAGGTGAATTGTAATCTGTGGAAGCATTCACCTCTGTACTTTGCAGTTCAGAGAGTGTCCTTATTCCTTGTTTACAGATAAATGGAAAGCTGAGATCACCAGATGCATTCGCCATGATGCATGTTTCCAGTGATCATGGTGATAGAAAATTTACTAAAAAAGTAACAATTTAGGAAATAGCCTTCAATCCAGTCACGACGGTATGCCTGCCATTACATATATATTTTTTTTTTTTTTATATGCTAATGACTGTGCAAGGACAGTGATATATACTGACGCAAGTCTGTGCTAGGCTTCGATTCTGACAGCTGAAAACAAACAAAACATGCCAAGTTGGTTGGATCTACTAATGGCATATTTCCATTTCGTCAGAATTAATCAGATTTGCCAAATATTGGCACCCTAATTTGATAAGATTAGATACAATGCAAAGGCTGCAAAGACATGTTGCCAATTAAGCATTTCAAAAATAAAGCTGCTGCTTTTCTTCCTGGCTAGCTTTATAAAGGCAGTGGTTTGTCTTGGGTTGTGTATGTCATCATGGGTGTTGTCTGACACCCTGGTGACAACAAATATAGGGAGATCTAAGCTGATAATTCTATTTTCAGGATGTCCATCTACTCAGACCTACAGGTGTGTGCATGGGGTTAGTGCCAAGCCTTGATTTGTCCAGAGAATCTTAAAATACACCTGGTAATTGGACAGTCCCAGACCAATTGTGGACCTTAATTTCTGACCCCAGAAGAAAAGGGTTAGGTCCTGACAACAGAGGGCAAAGGCTGTCATTGACACCCAGCAAGACGAGTTAAATAGGTGATTTGTCCATCTGGAAATGTGCTTGAATGGAACCATTATCCAGATTCTTTCAGGCTCAGAATATCTGGGTGAATTTTGCAAACTTGAGGTGGTATTTCTTAAGGAAGTCTAACTTTGACCTGGATTTAAAGCAGGGTTAGTCCTTCATGTAGGGACCTTCTTTTATTTAAAGTTGCTCTGAAAGTGTGATGTACTAAGTTTAGCAAATTTCTCATGGGTAGTCAGAACTAGTCCATCCATTGGAAGGAATTTTCTCTCTTACCACATCAACACCTTCAAAGTACGGTGATGAGAAAAATAGTCTATGTAGGGAAAAACCCATGTTTAGTTAGCTCCCTTGCAATCCAGTCTTGGAGTTTCTTTCAATGAGTACAAGTATCTGAATAATTAATAGTCCCATGCAGACCACGTATCCATGCACAATTCCTCAATTTGTCTGTTCCAGTAACTGCCTTATAGTAAACGTCACTTATATTTTGATTCGTTAGCTTTGTTATTGTGAAAGGGAGATAGAAGAAGGAAAGGGGAGTAAGAGGAACTGGTGTTTGGTGATACACTCATAAGTCCAAATCCATGATCTGTTCAAAGAAACATTTTTCATATTTAAAAAAATGAGCACCAGAGACATAAAAGGCAAACCCATTTTAAATTGGAAATGTTCATACTCAAACCAAAATTGTTTCCATTATGACACTACATCTTTTGCATCACCAGTTAAAAAAATCATTTTAAATTCTTTGGTTTTGGGCCAGTACCGCATTGCATTGCAGTAAATGCAGGCATACTGCAAGTAATTGCAGTAATGGTTTTTACTTTTAGTTGGCCGCATTGGAGTACGCAATGCATTGCAGTAGAAGTATGAACGGATCTTAAGAGGGGATGTACATGACACAATTTTGTATTCCCTCTAGTGTTTTGATTGTGGCACCTTTACTTGTGCACATAAATGCTAAATGCGAGGTCGGCGCAATGTGTTTCCAGGGTGCGAAACTTAAAACATACAGTGACGTCACCCTCCAAACCTTGAATCGAACAGAATATAGTCAGCTATGCTCCTCCATTTTTACTCATATGTATGTGCAATTACATTTAGAAATGAGGGTAGCATCAGTTGGGATCAAAGCATAGACATTGCACCTCAGCAGTGCTTACTAGCTCATGTGCAGTGTATGCAATCAAATTTGGAAACATGTAAACAGAATTTATTTTACGGAGCATAGTCATTTTGGTGCGTGCCACAGATTTACATATTGGCCTACATGATGACAGCCCTAATAAATAGGCTCTATTTCACACATTAGGAAAACTCAACGGAGACATATGATTCGATCATTTCCCAACATCATTCGTACAAATCTCACACAGGCTCCTGAGAAATAGTTCACCGTAAAACATCCTTGAGATGAGGAAGAGAAGATGAGTTGACAGGCCGCAGTGTCATTATCCATCATGATGTTACCGTCGAGTACTTGCAACCCACTGGTGACGTTTCTTGCGTGCAAAGCTCACCAACCTGTCCCTTAATATGCCCATTGTGGGATGGTAATAGTTGTCATGAAACTTCCCAAACAACCAGTATATCCTGGACTGGGAAGTGCGCAATTAAACAGCTCGTGGGCAAGTTTAGGTTGATACGTGTGATATATTATATAGCAGCAAGGTATCTGAGCTGTTGGGATGGCTGTAGGGTGATCTTTTAGCCCTTATACATAAAAGGAAACTATTCCATTGAATTGTTTCCTTTAGTGCAATATAGTTTTAATTTTCCTTCTTGTTTTGGTAATGTTCAAAATTGATTAACCTTTTGAAGGCTGTAGAGTTAAGAGGAAAGCCAACTTTAGTATCATTAAAATGGGCAAAAATGTCAAGTTTACCAAATTATAATCTTTAAAAGCAGCTGTAAAAATCAAATGTTTGCTAAACTGCCTTATCCCTGGGTAATGTGTGTTGAGTTGGCCCCCTGATTTTTAGAAAAATACATGAAAAAATCTTTAAAAGGGGGAATGGAAAAAAGCTGACCTGAAAGTAAAAACTAAATGCAGACCCAACTGATGTACTCCAACCAAATTCGGCAGATATGGAAACTGAAGGTAGTCCAGAAACTAAGTTTACAATGTTTAAAAAACCATGTCTCTTGCATACCTATCCCTCTGTACAGAACATGGTTATTGAAAAAAACTAATGTTGTTTAACAATTTTCTCAGTGAGGGTGGGAAATGTTGAAAGGATATGCATCATAACCTTTTTTTCAAAAAAAGTCCAAAAAGTGTTGGTGTGTGTTTAAAATTTTCACGGTATTGGTATGTGTGTGGGGAGGGGGGGGGGGCCCAAACTTTCATAGAAAAATTGGGATATAAAGCCAAAGTTACAAAACCTTAGAAGAAAAGAAAATTTCGTATGTTACTTTAAAATTTTGTTTGTATCTTCTTTCTTCGATCTCTATCTCGATTTCATTGTGACAGTGGCGGCGCAAGGGGGGGCATGGGGGGGCAATTGCCCCCCCCAAATTTTTTCTTGGCCCCCCCCCAGTTGCCCCCCCTGGTTCGAAAGAAAAAAAAGGAAGGATTCTGGGAAAATTCAGTGATTTGGGGCCAAAACTCAGCGATTTTGGGCCACAATTGGTGAAAATTCAAATTTTTAATATTTTGCCCCCCAGAAAGAATTTCACTTTTGCCCCCCCCAAGATTTCACTTGGCCCCCCGTTTTCCCCCCCAGAAAAAGAAGGTCTGGGCGCCGCCACTGATTGTTGATGACGTTGGTTTGAATGATATGATCAGATCATTATTAATAAAGTAAGGAGATTTCCTGGCAACACAATGGATTCACATCAGAACGGCATGAGAGTCATAAGAATGTCTGTAACACTGTAAGCTGGACAAAATCAATCAGATTTCGAGTGACAGAAAAATGTTGACACTTGTATTTACCAGTACAGTCCATTTGGCATGGTTCAGATAAGTTGTAATTAAGGTTCTTGATATAATGTATGATGGTGAAGGGTGTGAATGGGATAGGGATAGGGCGTCCATGTGTTACAAGTCATTATGAGTTGCCATCGGATTGCTGTGTTAGTATTGTACAAATTAAGACCATAGGTCTGTATGCACCAAAAGTTAGATCCGGTTTAAAGTTAGACTGGGTTTAAGTCAAAATTAGTTTTGCCTCAAATTGATGTTACAGGCCTTCATTTTTGAGGAGAGCCAATAGCTCGGAGCTCCTCGAGAGCTCCTGGCTAACTGTCAGAGTGTTATTTGTTGAGTCCTTGCTTCTGTTGTAATGTATGTTTTAAGGCTTGGAAATTGAAAATCAAGCTCCTTATCATGCTCTCGGTAAAAAACGGAGTGTGATTAACAGAGCTCCAACTAATTTCTAGATGTAAAGGCCTGTATGTCTTGTAGTTATTGACACTTTACTCGGTTAAAGTAACTAGCAAATTAAAAGATTTAAATGCAAATTTCAAAAAATATAATATACAATACTTGTGTCAGTGAAATAAGGAAAAGGTATGTTATGGTTGACAAAATTAAACTTAGACCGATTTCTTTTTTTTTTTTTTTGTTTTTTTTTTTTTTTTTTTTTTTTTTTTAAAAGTTAAGGCCAGGATTAAATTCCTGTGGAATTACGGGCCATAAGTTTTACCAGTGTGACCCTTTTTGTGGGCTGCCCATTGTCACATTGTTGTTGCACTGTCTGATCTATGATGTGATACTGTCAACCAAAAAGGAAAACGTTTCAACAAAGGAAAAGTTTCACTTCTCGGACCAGAAACAATGACTGATCTTCATGAAACTCTGTATTTTTATGTAGTGGTCATGATGGACACAAGTATTACCTATATCCATGTTTTGTGAAATGTGGATCATAAATTAAAGTTCCTCATTTGATACTTGTTGTCAGTGGTTGAAACTGCACAAAAAGTAAACCTGCGTGAAAGAAGCCCATGGACTAACTGCTTTTTAAAAAATGTGGGTTCATGGGGATGCAGGTATTAAAGGTGCTGTTCCGATTTATGTCTATTGTGTTCTCTACTTGATAGAGAGCCTGGCACTTGCACATACAACCCATCAATTACCGTGGGAAACAAACTTGCGGTATGGATGGTAGACGCAATAATGTATGGTTACAAGCCCTATTCAATACTGTCTAATTGATGGTTTTTTTGGTTAACATAAAACGCGTTTTTTTTTTTATTGGGAATGCATGTGAAAGGATTGAGGGCTCATATTTCCAGACGACAATGAGAAAAAATACGGCCTTTCATCTTGATATACAAATTGATATACTTTCGGGTAAATCGGGGGGGGGGCGCGTCCCAAAGATGATCGGAACAGCACCGTTTAACTCACCCCATCGTCTTATACCAATATGCATTTAAAATAAATGGACCAAAAAATTGCAGCCCACCCTACTTCTCTGAATACAATTAGCACACAAGCCAGAACCCGCCATAATTATAGTATTTTTAAAAAAAACGTACCCAAAAGGTCACCAAACTTTAAGAAAGAACTTGGTGCAGTCAACGTTTCATCATTGCAAAACTAAAATAAGGATTCAGATTTTGAAGTAGTCTTTACCAAGATGTCCCAGTATGCTGCAAATCATTAAATCCACTTCTTGGATCATTCTCACTTGGAAATGTCATCAGATATTTAGATATTGATGAACTCTTGAAATGACTTAATGTAAAATATAGCCGTACATAATCCGGACAACTGAATGCCAGAGATAATGTGTATCTTGCAATCAGCGTGATGATTTTAGAGAGAGATAAAAGTTGGTTGAATGATGAAATGGAAAGCTGCTTAAGATTAGAAGGGAAACTGACTTATTTTCGGATACTGTTGTCCAAGATCCCAGTCCCTTTGGATGAAAGTATTGCTTTGTCTTTTTTTTTTTTTTGTTGTCCCCCATCATCCTTTCTGTTCAATCACTGTGATAATGGGCTGAAAAGTAGGCTTGATCATATCATGGTAACTTTTTAACGCGTTAATCAATTTTAAAGGTATGGTAACTGTCGATAGGGTTGATGGTAACTTTATAGGGTGATGGTAACTTTTGAAGGGCTGTTGTGGTAACCGTGAAGGGCGATGGAACCTTTGAAGGGCGATGGTAACTTTTGAAGGGTGAGGGAAACCGCTTGTTGAAGGTCGAATGAACCTTTAAAGGGTGATGGTAACTTTGAAGAGGCGATGGAACGTGAAGGGCAATGGTACACTTAAGGAAATATGTCATGATCTGAATATTGGAAAAATTGTGTTATGGATGTAAAGCTTAAGTAACGTAGAGTACATATAAATCAAAATAAGTTGAAAATTGTCCACATTTGTTGATTATTTTACCCTTTTAATTTTCTGCCCAATAGGCTATTACTCGAAAACGATTCCGACAAAATCCAACATCGCAGGCAAATCGGTGACTCAAAGTGATGACCATCCATAATTGACGTCGTTGTGACCATCATATCGCAGTGTTGCCACTTAATAATAATTAAACACACGAAATATGAAACAAAATATGTCATCGTAACTTATTTCTAATTTTATTATACTTCTTATAATCCATCAAAGATTACTGTTTCAGCAATAACAATTCGAGTCACACGATGTTTTGGTCATCACTTGACGTCACGAGGAGAGCAAAATTGGGCGCTTTTGATCAATGAAGCCGTGGCGAAAAAATCCGCCCGTTTCTTCGACCGGTCAAAAAAGCAAAATAAAATGCCTTCTTATTGTGTTAATTTTACATTCAACTTGTATTATTTTTTAGGCGAATTCGGGATGTATGTACATATATTTTTATGAATGAAGGTAAGTCAAACTGAGCTTGACAAAAATCTTGACATATTTCCTTTAAAGGGTGATGGTAACATTGTGAAGGCCCGCAGATTGGCAGGACAAAAAAGGCAAGTCTGTGTTGTATTCAATACCAACACTCTTTAGCATTGTCCTTTAGTGTACCATAGGGAAATGCATGAGGATTTTACATTGTTCTGTTAAGCTGGTGAGGGCGAATTGAATATTTTCCCAGGGGTATGGAGATTTCTAGGCCAGTCTTTGCTCAACACTTAGTTCAAAATCCCACATCTGAGATTATCTACCTCAACCATCATGCAAATACCTGTACCTGTATTCAGAAATATCTAATTGATACATGCATGTTAATAGGCTATAATAAGGTGCTTTTAATATAGGGTTCCTACAACTGACATCACTACCAAAATTGTTTCCCCCCACCTAGGAGATTATCCAATCATGCCTTTTATACAATACTGTTATAACTGAAAATTTTTTGCGGTGGTTTTAATTTTTGCGGATTTAGCGGATGGTATGGATCAGCGAAGATAAAAACCCACATGAATTTGAAAATTAAAGCTTTTTTCTGGTTATTTTAAAAAGCAATATACCCAGAATCGCAAATCAACCACCAGTGAAACTGGCATCTGCTTTAAAACCGCGCAATTATATATCCGCGAAAAATATGGGTTTTATACTATGAACCAATTGCATTGTGGGGTTCATGTATCAATTCCAGCAGTTGTGGGTTTTGGTTTGAGAAGTTGTTGTTAACTCATACGTTTATATTTGACGGTTGAAGGGGTTGGGGTAAAGTCTGGCTTATAAATCCTTTTCAATCCACATAGGAGTACCACGACCTCCCTTTCAATTAGTGACAATTGGAATAGTCTGTCAGCTTGGAGTTATGCAGGCTATTCCAAAGGGATGGAATGGGTCAGATGTGGTAGGTTATGGGGGAAAAAGCATGTTATGGGTAAGTCATGTTTTGTGGCTTGTGTGTGGATCTAAATGTTGACTTGAACAGTGATCTTGAAATGGGCTTTTCTTGGTTTGGTTGATTGTTTTAGTGTTCATTGTTTGTTTCTAATCTAGTCAAGGGTTCACCCTGTGGTGATTCATAGTCATCGATTGGGTTGCATTTCAATTTTGAATTTCCTTTAATTTTCAATGTCAGCAACATGATATTAGCAGTAATAGAAGTTGTCATTTTAAGGTCAAAATTACTTAGGTCTGTTAAGAAAAAATTTTGTGTTTAGGGTGTTCTGAGTTGGTTGGCAATATTTGAAGAAAAAAGTTCCCATTTCATTTTATCCATTGTTACATCCATATACAACTTAAGGTAACATACCTACATACATACATACACCCCCTACAAGTACCACTGACCAGGCCATTGGGCTGGAACCACTGCTGGTTGGCCTTCAAACAACTACAATCTCAGCCAAAAGTGTTGGAACACTTTTATTGGCCTTACTTCAAAATGCCCCCCTCGACAATGTTGAATCCTGAAATTTTGTTCTGGCCACCCTACAAGAACCCAACATTGATTGGTGGGGATAGGGAGGGGTGCATGGATAGAGAATGTTCCAAGCCTCCCAACCCAAGTTGACATAATTTCCTATATATCTCTTTAAGAGAAATGCGGCAAATAATCGGGGCAAAAAGAGCAGTCGTGTTCCAACACATTTCGACCGAGATTGTAGCAACTTCAGATACATGTAGAAACACAGAAAACAAGGTGTATTTGGTCCTCAAATATATATTTTTCAACTTTGTGAAAAAATTTATATTTGAGGCTCATGAAGAGGCCTAAATATAATTGAGAACTCGGGTATTATTATAGGCTTCTAATATTTCTAGCCTAGTTAGTACAAAGCAAACTCTAAAAGAATCTACACATCCATCAACTCATACTCTCCCTGGAAGCTGGTCATGACTTTGTTAGCATTTCTTTACCATAGCAACATATCAATGCACTGAACAGTGGCATATTTTCACACTTGATAATTTCACATTTTTAGACAAAAACAATTGCCATTTATGAGCAATATTACCAGATTCATGATAGAGCCCCCCCCCCAGCTTGGTGCAGTAGACAGGCCTAATAAATTGACACTCCAAATGGTCATAGGCTTGAGCATTAAAGAGCAAATAGATCTACAATGTCATTAAGTCCAACTTCTTTAAGACATTAAGTCAAAATAATAAAAAAAAAAAAAAAAAAAATTTCAGTCAGGTGTTCCCTGTAAGAATACGGTTAAAATTGGTTTGTCGGATCAAAATAACATATCAATGACAACCTTTTTTTGATATTCCTACAGATTTTATACTTAATATTGATAGCAACCATGATTTGCAACCCAGATCTCTCCATTTCTCTCAGTTTTAAGGGTATACTTAGGCGAGGGTCACCAAAAAAAAACACCTCATTTGCAGTGGGGGTTGGACTTGCAGTTTGTCACGTTATTTACTGGTGTGAATCCTTCACACTTGATAATTTCACATTTTTAGACAAAAACAATTGCCATTTATGAGCAATATTACCAGATTCATGATAGAGCCCCCCAGCTTGGTGCAGTAGACAGGCCTAATAAATTGCCACTCCAAATGGTCATTAGGCTTGAGCATTAAAGAGCAAATAGATCTACAATGTCATTAAGTCCAACTTCTTTAAGACATTAAGTCAAAATAATTGACCTCACTAACCCTGGCCATTTGCCCAGCCAAAGCATAGCTGCTAAAGACAGTGAAGAAAACTTAAAAATAAGAAAAGTACTTTTCAAATTTTACTCTCATATATATGCAAGTACATCTTTGGAAAGTTTAGTGCTATGCACAGAACAGAAATGTTTACAAAAAATGAACACCACAAAAAACTTGTAGCGTAAATTAGATTAGGGCACAGATTGTAAGGACACCACATACTTCACCTCAATTTACGTAGGACCCTCAGATTCCTGCACAGTACTGATCATCTCAAATGTCTTTTGAATTATGCGCCAATTATGGGCAATGTACGGTGGAAATTGCAAGGCAAATGGTGGCGTGACCTAGCCACTGAGGTGAAGTAAAGTTTGCGGGCTGGTTTGTAAACTGTTTTTGAATTCCTAACACAAGTTCCTTACCAATGTATGGTTAAACTAGTGTTAGAAATGTCTAGTTTGATGTGATAAGTTAAATGATATATTGCTAAATGTATGAAAAGGTTTGTTGTTTTTGTAACGGTTTCTGATTCTGAATGACTTTTTTTAAATGCCATTTGCATTGTAGTTAATGTTGACACTGATTTTCTACTGTTTTCTTCATTTTGAAACAGTCCATAATTTGATCCTAATAGCTCCTGACTCAATTTAAATCACTTACCATAAGTGTTGTCAAAGTGCAAATGAACTGCCTTAAAAAAAGCAAAATCCATGACATGAACTTTCAGCAACCTACGATGCCAATAGACTTCCAATTTTTAGAGTAGTTGTAGCTGCCAGTTCAAGCTTATAGCAGGTACAGGATCATTGGTTCTGACTTGAATGGGACTTGTACAATTCGGTCTACTGGGGAATGGCTAATGGCCCGGCCTATTACTGATTAGTTCACATGCCAAATGAAATTACATGATTTTTGAGAATCTTTTGAATGGGAACATTGGAGTCAAAATACATGGGTTCACATTACTATTGTCAAAAGAGATTTACACATGTTTCACTTTGAACTTAAAAGGACAAAAAATGTTAATTGTGGTCAGTGCTGTGAGGTTTGTCATGTGAAGTTGTCAGCCATAGGTCCGTTGATTGATCGAATGTGACTATTTTTGTCCCCAGGAAAGTTGTAGTACTAATTTATAGGCAGACGGTTTGCTCACTCACAGCTCCCTCTTATGCCCAAGGAAACCCATTGATGTGTGTCCCCGAGTTGGCCATGTCAAGCCGACCGGTTTATTTATAAACAAACTCAGACGTTTTAGCCTCAAATTTCCTCTGAGATTTGTCAAATATGTACACAAACGTCATCTGATTGAACCCAATTGCGGTTTGCAAGAACGGCCAGGTTTACGAGAAATGTGGAGAGGGTACGTAGTAGATCATAGGGTCATTTGTAGGGTGTGTCTATGTGTGTGTACGTGCATGTGTAGGCCTATAGGCCCTACTTTGTGGAGCCTTTTCTTTTCTTTTTTTTCTCTGTTTAAACTATAGTGATGCCTTCACAGGCTACTTATATTTAGGTTTTGCTGGAAGGCACCAGCCATAACCTAAATTCCCATTTACGAAATATCTAGCAATAGGACTAATGACTATGAATATGAAACATGGCATGGGAAGTGGAATGTTTCAGTGCATTTCTAAGACCATAGTTCAGTAAAGCCTAAGTCTGGTAGAATCTAGTTGGTCCGTCTTTGATCCTTCACTATATTGTGGTGCTTCAAACCAGTGCTATAGTCAGCCAATGTTATTACCATAAACACTCAGCGTATAAAGCCCACCTTCGCGGTTATAAGACACTCTCCAATTTTAAAGAAGAAGAAAATACAGGAGCTAGCACACACATACGCAGTTGCCAGCGTGACAGGGCCTAGCCAGGGTGCCGGTGCCGGGGGGTGGACGTCACACCCCCAAAACGTGCCAACGGTCCGCTTTGTGATTGTCGAAGGTCCGCTTGTCATGTTGAAGTACGTTTAGTAAACGTTACAAGTTTACGTTTCTAGCTAAAATTATGTTGTTTGAAGGCGTTGTAATGGTTATATGAAGCAGCTGTTTAGCCATTGTAGTACACATGGGTGTGTTATTTTTTATACTGTTTCCAAGCTGACTTTGATGTCTTGCTTTGATGTCGGTGTGTTATGTTTTATTTTCTATTTGGTGCTGATCAGACTAGAGGTGATGTGATATGAAATCCTATCCAACCTTAATATTGCAGTGTAGGCCTAGACCCCAACTGTTAGCTTAACTTTTGTGTGAATTGTGTACATGACTCCATTATACAATTTTGGAGCTAATCTGGG
>JAMKCH010011387.1:0-27638 GCA_023653785.1 Ophioderma brevispina
ACAACATCTTTTTTTAAATTATATCTATATTACTATCTTTCGAATAGAAGTGGTTGCGTGTTGTGTGACCGATAGGGAGGGGTTGTCGACCCAATTTTGTGCAGGTCCAAAAACGCTCCACTATAGAGGTTCCTGTCTTTTTATTCAACTGGTATGAACGAAAGGAATCATATAGCTCTTCCTGTAAAAGTAATGTTGTTGAATAGCTTGGAACCTTGGATATCATCTAGTTTGTATGCAAAAAGTCAATGCAAATAACAACGTTGAACAAAGGTGGCCATTATTCATACCAGTGGAGGACAATATTTATTTATTTATTTGGATATACACCACAAAAGGTCTTATCAAATTCATACAACCTAAAGATAAGTTATATAGAAAACATTGTACACAACCAACAGAAAATAATAGAATCACTTATGTTAAATATAGAAATCATCTTAACCAATTGCTTCCGGATTCTCCAAAAAAGACATACATCTCTCTCTGAAATAGAATCTCCATAAACACAATATGAAAAAAATGTGGGGCACTCTAATAACCGTCTTGGGAAGAAATTAAACAACACAAACTCCCTGATTTTTTCTCGATAAAGATGGCAAGAAGGTAACCGACCCCTGCTGCATTGCATCCCAGTTCAATGGTTTCTTTACGAATATTGGTTCGTTCTTTGCTGAACAAATTACCTCCTCATGATCCAAATTTACACCACCCTCAAGTCAAAAAACATTACCCAGTAGGATATTTCTCTCGCCAACTTATCAGATGAGATGATTCGGAGATTGATAAAATTGTAATGAAATTGAAAACAAGCTCAAACACGCACAGATGGAATCGGGTCTATTATCATAACCAGTCCTCCCTGAAATACTAAATCAATCGTGTCCATTTTTTCAACCGTTCTCTACTAACTGGTGTTGTTCCTTCACAACTCCAAAGATTGCAAAGGTCATCCCATTTCAAAGATGGCGATTCTCATTGTTTACACACTATAGGCCCTATTTATACTACCTGCACTTGCAAAGGTCTTGGAAGGATCATGTATAATAGAAACTTGATTTTATCTCCAAGCATAATATTCTTGTCTTTCCAGTTTGGATTCCGCCCGAAAAGAGCCCAATGACATGGACGATAATAATTTCTACACCAAGTTGTCTGGGATTTGGATAACAAGCTTTAATCTGTGGAATATTTTCTTGATTTAAGCAAGGCTTTCGACACCATTAACCATTACCATTCTATCAATAAATTTGAGCCTTATGGATCAGGGGGTCTGCCAATCGAGGGATACTCGAACTACCTATCTGGACAGAAAACAATATGTTACATATGGCCAAAATCTCTCACGCCCTCAAAGATCATCTGTGTGTGGTACCGCAAGGCTCCATATTGGGACCTTTCTCTTCTTCTTACATCAATGATCTTCCTCTTTCTCAGCTTCCTCATTATATATTATTGCGGATTGACAATAATATTTTTTCACCACGAAGGACCCTGCGACACTTGAATCCATGGTCAATAATGAATTACTTATTATCTCAAACTGGATTAAACTAAATAAACTGTCCCTAAATATTGTAAAAACAAAATTGTATGATCTTCAAAAATTATAAAAAAAGAAAAATTAAAAAAAAAAAAAAAAAAAAATACAAATTGACAATAATTATATCAATGAAGTAACCACTACGAAATTCTGTGGTGTTATTATGACAACAAACCATTTCTTGGCATTCTCACACAGCCCACATTTCTAAAATTGTTCTAAAATATTGGTATAATCCGCAAAGTCCGTCCTTATCTCCCCTCACTTCCCCCTTTGCACCCTATACAACACTTCATTCTCCCCTATGTAAGTTAATGTGCATTGTGTGGGCAGACAAAAATATTCACATCTCAAACTCTCTCTTCCTGTTACAAAAAAGAGCCAATTAGCACCTGTACCATTCCAGTATGGATGGCCTCACACAGGGACCATGTTTCTACTATGAATATGTTAAAACTTTCCGATATCTATTTTTTCCAAAAGGGTTTTTTATGTACAAATTCACCATTAATTACTTACCTCCAAGTTTACTTGATCCAACCGTTTTTAAAATAAACGATCAGATCCACAAATACGAAACTCGCCAAGCTTCGGATTTTCACATCAATCCTAAAAACACTATAAATGAGCGAAGAAACAATTAAAACCCAATAGGGCACTACTTTTGGAATGGTCTGAGTCCCCCATCAAAAAATAGTCTGACCCACTTTTATAATTTAAAAAACATTTCAAACTTTTTCTCAGCAACTCTTACCAGGCTTAATTAAGTTCCTCCTTGTGTTTTTATTATATGATTATTTCGCCGGTCGTTCTCTCATAGTCATTGCTGTCACCCCTTCCTCCCCCTCCCCGGTCCCAATTTGTATGTTTGTTTGTCCCGTCTCATGTTTTGTTTTATGTTGTTTGGTGGTTTTAATTCCCTGAAGGTTTCACATTAATTTGGTTCTTTCTTGGCTAACCGAGGGCATTGCGTTACACTCTCTGCGTTTTGCAATTGTCTCGTCAGTCGTCGAGTTTATTATGTAAAGATATTTCAAGCTGGTGAGCATTTTTAAATTCCATATTATATATCTATAAATATTGTCCAATTTCTGTATTAAAAATGTTGTGGCACAAATGAAATGAAGATGATTCAAACAGCAGCACTCACCGAGTGGTGGTGCATCCAAATAATACAATAATTCCAAAAACACAATTACAGCAGAAAACCAATGAAAGTGAAAGCAGAATGAAATTACAATTAAATGTAAAAGAAACAAAAATTGTGACCAAGTTGGCTGGACAGGTGCCAAGCACTGATACACTTACACGCACACACACTCACACCAAGCACAATATTTTGCTGTTTTGACGCCTCTCTAAACAATATATAGCTATAACAATGTGCGCGAGCTACATCATCTGTCTGGAAAAAAGGGACTAGTCTGAGAAAATTCTAAGGGTGCGTTTTTTCTGTCTTCTGCTTGCTCGAATACTTCTTAATACTACTATCAAAACCAGGGAACCCTACACCTACTATTTCCCTTAAAGGGGGTTGGTACGATTTATGTGTATGGTGTGTATCTACTTGATATGAGAGCCTGGCACGTGCACCTACACCCCATCAAGTAACTGGGAAACACAAACTTGCGGTTTTGATGTAGACGCAATAATGCTGTTGCAAAGCCCTATTCAAAACTGTGCTAAAAAGTGGTTAACACTAAAAACGGCGGTTTTTTGTTTAGATCTTGGGGAAATGAAATGGATGCGAGGGCCTCAAAATTTCAGACGACAATGAGAAAAAATACGGCCTTTCATCTGATATCAAAATATAAGACTTCCGGTAAATCAGGGGGTCCCAAGACGATCGGAACACCCCCTTTAATTTCTTAGTTGGCCAATACTCAAATACGCTACCGCAATCAATTTCTTGCAACAAACAATTATTGCCATCATTGAATGACTCGCATTCAATCTATGGGGTTCAATTGATCGTGAAATAGGCGTGTAAGTCATGTCCTATTTTTTTAAACTCCTGTCGCGAGGTCATTGTAGCTACTAAAAGCGCTTGCGTCCCAATTAGCAGGTCTAGCCTTCAATTGATCCAATGATCAGGTTGGTGTTCCAAAGAACCTGTTTACTACAATTGTACTATTATTTCTCATCTTGCCACCTAGCGTATTGCCTGTAATATAAAAGAACATAATTGTGATCACTTCCTAAACACACGGTCTTCGTCAACAAGCAATTTCTTTAAACATTATGGACACATTTTGTACAATCATGTAATCTATAGTACTTTTTAAGTTATTTCTACAGAATGCAATTTTGCCATGACATAGTTTAGTACAATTCAAAATAGTCAAAACAGACGTTCACCATTGGAATTCAGAACAGGGTCGCCGTTGGGTATTTCCCGGCCTATTCTGGCATTAAAGTCTCAATCAGGGTACGAGGCCCATTCCCATGATCCATGTGCCGAGACGAATAATCTCGGATAATAATCCGAGAAGGGGAGGGCACTCCTCATTGACAAGGGGGTATCATCAGTGTCCAAGCATTCACAAAAAGCACCCTAAATACGTATTTTCGAAGCTTGAATTTTTACTCATAAACACGTATCAGCAATAAGCTACCCTAAACAAGTACTTGCTGAAATTTGCTAAACAAGTATCAGTAGCGCAATTAGAAATATTTGTCCTTCTCCCTACCCTAAACTAAGCAAGTATATGATTGATGCATAATTTTTCCCCTTACACGTAAAAACCCAGAACCATATTCTTTCAACCTTATTGTACAAAGATTACTACCTTCAGTGTATTTTTTGCACAACACAGACTATATAAAGGCGTGCTGAGCTTGGCGTAAATTAGAAAATATCTTGGGAAAGTTATTTTTCAGACAGGATATATCCAAGGAAAGGTATTTAACCAGGAAAATGCATTTGAAAGCCAGGGGCGTATCCAACGATATTGCCAGCAAGCGGCCACGGAGCTACGTATAAGCGGCGGGTTGGGGTGGGGTGGGGGTTTGGAGGGTGTCCCTTGCAATGTTCAATGCATATTGGTAGACATAATGATCGATGATATAAACAGTAAAATAAGTATATATATGGGTACGGTTTTACTTGAATTAATCAGAAAATGTAAGGTGCTCATGGAGAGATCTTAAGCGGCACGGGGTGGGTCGCGGAAATCTTGTAGGTATTTAGTTTTCAAGACATTTTCTATAAGTCTATAGGATCCGGGAGAATCCGCCTATAGGAAACGTTATTTTGAGCACTGATTTTCGCATTTGCAGCGCAGCAATAAATCGGCAATTTCCTTAGCCCTGAAAATTGCCGAATCCCCGCAATTATGCACCCAAATTCCCAAAAGTTATTTAAAGAAAATTATAAATCTAGAACTGACTGACATTGAATTAAATTATGATTCCTTTAAATTTTTTTAAATTTAGGGATTTGAAAGCCCAGTTTGAAGACTTCCGGAAAAGACTTTTTATATTTTTTTATGCTGAAATAAAAATGGACCCTAAATGCGTAAGTCCTCATTGAAAAATATACCTTTTCTTGATTTTTAGACCCTTTTCCTGATCCTGAAAAAACACCCTTTTTACGTGAATTCTTGGACACGGATAATCCCCTTGTCTAACCCCCCCCCCCCCCCCGAGCTCACGGTGAGATCCACTCACTACTCTACACATGGATAGCGTTGAATAGTCGCCGATTGAAACAAGAGGAAGTTGCTTTTTTTACGTATACAATATGCGGGGAAACAATGGCATACACCTTGTCAAATCAAACATAGAACATTCTGTGTGGAATTGTTGCAACCAGCAGTTAGCATTGTTTCCATTTTGAAAAACCCGTCATCAATTGACAAATTTTCATGACACTGGCCTTATTGACGACCTACCTTTTCAGGTACAGGGGGTACAGGGATAATTGCAGAATCTATAACCTCTAAGGTCTGTAACCTACCAGGCCTTTTTCTCACTGGCATATTAAAAACCATGACTTCCTTTATTAGTTGCTGAATGGGATCACAATGTTTCTTTATCAAACACCAGACCATCCACACCATGCTCCCAGCAGCCGGTATTGTCTATGTGTGATGCGTCACAGCTTTCCAGCATGATTCTGTAACATTTTCTTCAACTTCAACTTTATCTAGTTCCTAAAAATATCAAATACACAATAATCACATTAACAAGAACAAAAAATTATGGAGAGTTGACCAAAAGGCCAATGAGGACCAGTCCTGGGGTCAACCCCTACAATTAATTTTACCACACATAATAAAAACAAGGACATCATTCCAACAACACAGAAAGAGACATTGTTCATGCACTTAATTCAATTGCCATCAAACCGGAATTGCAGTATAAGAGTCGCCCCAATGTTCACAATTATTATTTGTATTTTGGAAATAAGTTTCATGCTTTAAATTGATTAACGAAATTGGGTCCTGTTTCTCGTTTTTTTTGTAGATGTTGCCCCAAATTGTTCCAAGGATAGGACCCTATGTTCGCACAGATTGATCCGTGAAACTTTCTTATTTCTGGTAAGATTATAATTGTGATATTTTTCCTCCGTGCCATACCGTATGATTCATAGCCGTTTTGTAAAAAAAACCTGTTAAATATACTCGGGAACTGGTTGGTATAGTCTTTATACATAAACACAACCAAGCTCAGTTTTGTATACATCGACTATATTACAAGGCATTCATATTTGGCAAATAGGTGTCAGTATGACTTCTGTATGTCTATTTGATATTGTCCTTACTGCCCCTATTTTGAATTTTGTCGTATTTATACTCTATTCTACGTTACGTATTTGCAAGCTTCCCCCATATCAAGATTCCATATTAATGTGGTAAGATGAGAGTCCATATAAGGCATAAAGTATACAATCTGTTATGAAATGTTTAAGTTGTTTTAAGACACAATGTTTTTTGCATTGTTTTTGATAGAGTATCATATGACATTTCCAGTAAGATTTTCATCTAATCCATACACCAAAATTTTGTATTTTTTCCCCTTTCAACGATGGTATTATCCAAAATGTGTTTTATTTCGTTATCATTATTATATTCGCTGTCGTTATTAGTTGATTCATTCCTCATAATAAGTTTCGGTGTACCCAACACCATGTAATTGTTTTACTGCATTTTACTGATAATTTCTTGGCCTTAACCAATGCTTACTTCTCTTAATTCTCTATTAATTAATCAACCTTGCTGTCAATGTCTTTATGCGAATACAACATTGTAGTGTCGTCAGCAAACAATAAGAAGTCTAATACAGGTGAAGTGTTACAAATATCGGTTATATCGAGTATAAATAGCAAAGGGCCTAGTATTGAACCCTGTGGTACACCACCAATATTTTTGAGTTCAAATATAACAAATAATATTTTTGAGTTTCAAATCCAAAATTTACACATATCTTAATATAGAGATGAAATAGCAAAGGGACTAGTCAGTGAACCCGGTGGAACACCACAAATAATATTTTTTTAGTTTTCTGAAAAGCTTTTGCTTCAAATTATTGTGTTTCGCAGACAAGCCACGCCGCTAAGTGAAGTGACTTGCTCAGTGGATGATCTGTCCCTGAGCGGGGCTGTGTCAGCACTTCGTCCCCCACTGGCTATAAGAATAGGTTTGTGCAAGGGCTAAACTGATAACATGGTATACCATAATGAGACGTCCAGGTTGGTGCAATGATAAAGCTGTTGGCCTCGTCCCCCCCCCCCCCGTTCCTCACCTTTCTCAACACGTAATCACCGAAGTCATCCATTTGTCTTTTCTGAATGAGATGTTTAACATATGGATTGGATTCCATCTTTAAATGCTCTGACTTTATTACTGATTGAGCCTCCTTCGATTGAAACCCTGGCGGAATCCTTCCAGAACTCTTTTGCACAATGAAGGATGTTGAAATGAATTGATCTGACAATCTACTACCTTTTTTCACTGCCCCTTGGTTTCACCACACACCGTGCTCCGGAATTTCTTCTGAACAAATCTGGCTGCCTGTCTTTGTCCTACGAATCCTCTGGAACTCTGAATTGATCGGTAACCGAAAAAATGATTTTGGTATAACCCATTACGGTTTTAAGAAATCCAAGGTCGCTGTAATCTTCCAAGTTGGAAGGTGGAATTTTATTCTGCCTGCGTAATCCTCTCCATGATAGGTTACCAAATCTAAGCTTTTCGGTTCCAGCAGGTTATCCGGCCTTGGATCTATGTCTTTTTTGGTGGTGGGTATTGACCTTTCTTTCTCCTTTTGCCCGCCAAGAAAGAGTCCTGACTTTGATCAAAAGGTCCCTGATTGTCAGGCCTGTATTTTGTGGCATAGTAACCTCTTGTGAACCATAGCATTTGCTATGGTTGTAAGCATATTCTCTTTGCTATAACGGGCTTTGCCTTTGTATGTGTCCCCTTTCTCTTTTGGTTTAGCCTTGGACTTGACATTTGCATTTCCTGAACCTTTCACCACTTTCTGTGTCACTCTGTTGAGCTTGTCCTCTTCCTCTACTTTTTGGGCCCATTCTTCCCCAAAAATGCATCCCATTGAAGGGGTAACATCTCTTAGGTACCCTTCCTCAGGTTCCAAGTGTCTCTGTCGAAAGACTGACATCTGCTGGATCGCTGAACCCAGAAGACTACCTGTGGAGGTTAACAGTGGTTTTATAGCTCTAGGTCACCGACCTTTTGTATTTTTTTCCACAGCTTTAATAAGCGGGATTGAAGCTCTTAGCAGATCTTCCTGAATTGACCACATGGAGCTATCACTTTTCCACGCCTCGAACTTTGAGTTTTTCATATAAGTATGCATAGGCTTAGGCATATCTGGTGACTTGAAGTATTCTTCCACGGATGGATCTGGTTTTAACCCCACATGGAGTTCATCCTTTTTGGACTGATCTAATATGTGTGTCCGTTGTTCTTTCCACCAGTCTAAAACTGTCTTATTGAATAAGACTCCTTTCACGCTTCATGAGTGTTGGTCAGAGAGGCTGCGCTTTTTATCTGCCTCCTTTTTATCTTTATCTTTTTCTTCTTTGTCATTGTCGCCAAACTCACTAATCCGACCTGCGAGCATAGAAATACTATAATCTGCTGCTTTTGGTGGTAAGAGTTATCCGATTGACGGGACCTGGATCGACTCCTACTGGAGCTACTGCAAGAACTGGATCTAGAGCGATATTTCCGCTTCATTGGTTTTTTTCTAGCTGGTGAACGAGATCTGGAATCTCGACCCCTCATCTCCTTCAGAGTATCTTGCAGTAAACCTTGAAATATATCAGCTTGCTGTCTATGCATGTCCGACAGAATGGCCATTTTTAAATGATCGGAAAAACCTTCTGCAGGTGGTCCAGACACCGTGCTACGAGGAGGTGATCTTAAACACTATCTCTACTTCTTTCCATGTGGTAATAGGGTTGAGGAGGCGCATACTCATAAAACTTTCTCTCATGATCATACATCTGCCTCTCTTTCCCTCGGATGCTGCTGCTCATGACCCCTAAAGGGGAGGCGTGAACGATCCTCAAGATTGCTATCACGACTAAAAAAATGAAAGCGTGAAGCTCGGTCCGATTCTGAAGCATCACGCCCAAATCAAGGAGGCGCCATTCCGACCTGTCAAGCACATGGCCGGCTTGATGACTGGTCACACTTTCACATTCAATGCGATCCTCAGGTACCTTGGAAATCAGATCACCTTCCTTACCCGTGCTACACTTCTTTACACTCTTCTTTGTCGGAAGACATAATGACTACTTCTTAAAGCTGAAAAAAGCAAGGAATTTCCCCCCCCGCCCCCCCGTTGACCAGTAAGATGCGGCGGCCGCCATCGCAGTAAGAAGAGGTCATAGGTCATGGGTTTAGACTGGAATGTGTTTCTAGTCTTTAAAAAACTGGTGGTGGTCGCTAAGCAAGCCCAATGATTCGAAACCGGGAGAGGATAAAGTATAATTCGTTGGTAGTATCAACGTCGGTGCCTCTACCGTGAAATAAGCAACAGCGACATATAATGTCTACCTCCGCCAAAACACACTTTAACCCACATCCTTTCAAAGGCATCTGACACTGTACCAAAAACGTCTTCTAAAATAATAACTTTACGAGAATTAAGTAAACCAATCCCACCACCACCAATCCAACGATAACCATTCACACCAATAGAGTCATCTCCTTGGAGAAGTGTCTCTGCCATACCGAAAATATGAACATTGTTATCAACGACAAGATTTGCAATTTCACGAACCTTAGGTTTTACTCTATTTACATTGTTGAAAGCAATATAAATATTACTTTTATTTCCATCTATAACATTACCTTTCTTTCCACCACGTCTGTAACGTCTTTTCATACGATAGTTATCAGTAATATCAAATAAACGATCATTGGAATTAGGAGAATGTTCATTATAACAATATTAGAATCAAGTTCATCAGCGAGAACACTGAACGGGTCATTGCTGTCAATGATAGTGAATCATCTCCTCCGGCAACAACTTTAATTACCTACAAAGTGAAGTCAAGGCTAATCTAGGCATTAACAGCAGTTATCTAATTAGTAACGCTGACGGATTGGCGCCAAGATAGCGATTAACCTCCTTTTTAACCTCCTCTGCAAGTCCTGGTTTGATGCTACATGAGCAGGAAGGGCATTCCATAAGCCTACAGAGAATGGAGAAATGATCTGTGGGAGGCCAAGTTGGACCTTGGGATTTTTACAGCAAGATCGTGAGACCTGACTGAGCGCCTAAGGCGAGGATCAAATGAAAGCAGCTCAGGTAGCAGCTGGCTGAGGAGATCTGGTGCTTGTCCATAGAACATGCGGTGGAAAAGAGCGACAATTCTAACTGCCCTGCGATGACCAAGTGGTTGGATGTGATGAGTGGTGAGCTCACTCTCGGGGATACCAATGATGGAAATGGCACGTCTCTGGATTGCACCTAGTTTGGATAGTGAAGTGGGTGTTGCTCCACACCATGCTGAACTTGCATATTCCATGTTGGATCGAACCATGGATTTATATAAAACAGCCCTTTCAGTTGTCCCTAGATAGGGTGCAGCTCGACGGAGCAATCCTAGTCGCTGAAAACTTGGGCAGTTTTTGGGTCATTTTGGTCAATCACAGGAGACCATGACAGGTCATTACTGATGGAGATACCAAGTAGATCGACACTGTCAGCCTCTTCTAGAGTTGGTCCAAAGAAGTGGAGACTTGGATGGCCTGTTGCAGCATCTTTCTTGTTTGATATTGTTACAGTTTTACATTTGGCAGCACCGAGAAGTACATTCCATGAAGTTTCCCAAGACTCGATTTCCTGCAAGTCTTTGTTGAGAGAGGCGGCAGCTGGGATTCTGTCTTTTGACTTTATGAAGGTCATGAGTGTGACATCGTCTGCGTAGAGGATGGATGGATTCAGGTCAGGATTCTTGTGATGTCGTCAATGAATATAATAAAGAGTGCCAAGGATTGAGCCTTGTGGTACACCTGCATTGATCGACTTCTTGCTGGATAACCTCCCGTTTAGGATGACTCTGAGGGAGCGGTCACTCAGGTAGTCCTTCAGCCACTTCAGTAACTTATCTGAGAATCCTAAGGCAGAAAGCTTGGCCAGTAGACCAGGATGCCACACTGTGTCAAATGCTTTGCTGAAATCAAGACATACAATTCTAGCTTCCTCTCGACTCTCCCGGTCATTGATGGAATTAGTGATGCATTGGAAAACATAGGCCAGGGCATCAGATGTACAATGGCCAGACCTAAAGCCATACTGTCTGTTTGATATCATGAATGTGCAACAAGATGGCGCCACATTGTTTCATAGATCAGTCGCTCCATTACCTTGGATATTATAGATAGCAAGGAGATCAGTCGATTGCCCTTCTTATGATATGGGATGCTTGAGCTACTTTCCACATCACTGGCATGCATGTGGCCCTTATCAAAGCAAAGTTGGAATAGACGTGCCAGTGGAACCGCCAGTTCTGGGGCAGCATTTCTCAAAACGATGGCTGGGATGTCATCTGGTCTGGAGGCTTTGTTGTCATCAAGTTTCAACAGTTCATTTCTTTACCTTCTTTGGCCAGAACACCATCTTGCCACAACTTGATGTAGATCTCCGAGGAATGCTGGAGACAGGCTTGTCATTTTCAGCAGCAGGAATGGTCGACTTTTCACTGAAGAAAGTCGCAAAACATTCAGCTTTTGCCTCAGCAGAGAGGTATGTAGAGTTGCCTGATTTAAGGACTGGTATTTCAGACTTCCCTCCTTTTCCCATTAGGCTACGAGCTGTCCACCACCAAGATTTAGATCCAGTCCGGAGCTCGTCTGTCATTTTATCTCTGACTCTGATCTTGTGAGTGGAGCTTTCCTAGAAACAGACGTATACTCGTTTCTAGCCTTGTTGTAATTTAGGCGAGCTTCGGGAGTTCCAAGAGATTTCCACCTTCTCCACCTTAGATGGTGGTGTTTGGATGTCAGGTGTTGGTGTCAGATGTTAAGTGTCAGGTGTTGTGTCTGGTACTTCAGGACTCGGGATGACAAATGTCAGGTGTCAGATATTGGGTGTCAGGTGGCTGAAGTTGAATGTCAAGTGTTGGGTGTCAGTTTTTGGGTGTATCTGGTACCAGGACTCGGATCCTCGGACTCAGTTGAATAAATCCTGATAGGCAAAGCAGCAACATTATTGACATTGTTTTATGAAACTACGTCCAAATAATTTAATTCATAACAATTCTCCTAAACCTGTAAGCCCATTTTTTTCAAAAGGCATTTAGCAAATGTTTAGCTAAAACAGTTGTTTATCAAAGGAGAATTATTTAAATTGTGTGAAAATTATATTTTCATGCAAAATGTCAATTACAGCCAAAAATAAATTGCATGCCTTTACCACAATTCAAAAAATCTCCCTAATCCACCTATTACTTTGGAGGTAGCAATTGTTTAGCTAAACATATTTTAGAATAGGAGCCATCATGTTTAAGCTCTATTTTCATCATATAAGTAGATTGGAACAAACTTTAAATTGCTTTTAAGAATTTTTAATTTCCAATATAACACATACTTTTGTTGAATACTAATCTTTCATTTTGGAAAGGCTTGACAAGATGAATGTGTGGCACTTAAATGTAATAAAGATTTAAAATCTTACAAAGAGGCTCAGTTGTTTCATTGATTGTTCTTTTCAGAAAAATGTTTCTAATATTATGTCAAGAAATTTAGTTTTGATAAAATTGGTTAAGGATATGTTTTTTTCTTAACTGACATACCACTGGACAAGAGTTTTTCAAGGTAATAAAAAAATCCAGCAATGTTGAACTGAATTTTTAGAAACTACTCGAAGACCACAGTCATAAAGAAATGGTTAAATTTGGTAAACATACCCTGGGTCCCCCCAAGTTTAATAAAAAAAAAACCCTGAGTGAAACTGGCACCTGCCTTAACTTGGTTAGCACTATTTGTGCACTGCGTACTCTCTAAATGTAAACGAGTGAAAATTTCACTCCACAAAAGAGCGAAACTCTTGTAAACCACTCTGAAATGAGTGGTTTGTACTTAAAAAGAGTGAATTTCCACTCAAAACGAGTACAAATCACTCCAAAGAGGATTTCCACTCGTTTGAGGAGTTAAATGAAGGAGAACACTTTTGAGGAGTGAAACGAAGGACAAGTGTAAATCCACCCTTTTTGGAGTGATGTTCACTCCTTTTGAGTGGGTATTCATTCTTTTTAAGTACAAACCTCTCATTTTGGAGTGGTTTAAAAGAGTTTCACTCTTTTGGGAAGTGAAATTTTCACTTGTTTTGATTTAGAGAGTATGATGCACTCATGAACTAGTCACACTGTGCAACTATTTAATAAACATGTTACTTCAGGCACAAAACACTATCTTGATTTCTGTTCTCAAGTACTTATCAGCCTTGTTGGAATTACCAATACATTATTGCCAGAGACAGCATTATGTACACCATGCTCCAACAGAGGAAAGAAATGCAGAAGACAAAAAGCTACAAAAGCGGGAGTCTTGACCGGGGCAAATGCATATACCCTTAAAGCGGCACTGGCACATTTTCAGAAAATATGAAATTTCTTCAATTTGCTCACAAATGATAATCTACATCATTAGAAGAATAGAGATATATTTTACAAATAAAAATAACATGCCCAAAAGCAGATAGCCTATTACAGTATTAATGTCCCTATTTAAAGACATTCAGGTAATTTGTAGGCTAACTTTAAGTTTACCACAACTTTAATCAACAAATGTGTCTATTACATACATGTAAATATCATAGACTAGTACTCAATGATATAAATACACCACAAAAGTCACAGACCGGTCAAACAAGGTGCATGCCATGAGAATCAACTCTGGCGTGTGTTTTCTTGTGTTACATGCCATTTCCTCGTCGTCTGCTGAATTAATGTTGCCGGCAACATTAATTATAAAATCATTCTCTTTACCCATAAGCGTGCTCATTTGGGTTTAATAATTTCAGGTGAAGGCCGATGTATATAAAAGCTTTATAACCATGCAAAAAAAATCAATTTTGAAAATCTAGAGAGCACACTTTTTTTTCAAATGTGCCAGTGTCTCTTTAAGGTCAGTGTACCTTTGCAGTTACTACCATTAAGAATCTGGTGTGTACCTCAACTTTTACCTACAGACCTGTTATGGACATTCACAGCCAGATTTGCTGTCTACCCACATTGTCACTCCCAAGTTAAAGGTGCAATACTATGGGCCATAACGATTTGCAGGAATGGATTCGCAAGGGCCTGGGGTTGCAAAATTCCCGGGAATTTTCAGAGTGGAAAATTTCCATGGAAATTTTGGGAATTTACGGGAATTTTAGGAAATTTTCGGGAATTTTGGGAATATTCAAAACAAATTTTTTTGAAATTGATACAAAAAATAAGGTACTTTTGTTCAGATTAGGGTATTACTCTGCACAACTGAAATCTTCAAAAGAACATAAAAGCAAAAACGAGCATGTTTTAAAGGTGCAACGAGAGATTTCAAGTCATCCACATTCACTGGCATAACAGGCGGGGGGGGGGGGGGCAGGTTGCCCCAGTGACGACTTTGGCCGGGAAAAAAAAAATTGAAAAAAAATCATGCTAAATCAGCCGTTTTTTTAGCCCTCTGACGGGGAAAAAATTGGCCTTTTGACCCCCCTGAGAGGGAAAATTTCCCAAGATGGGGAAATTTGCCCCCTCAGAGCGGTAGGCCGAGTACCCCACTGTGACCACATTTTCTGTGATATGTAATGATTTCACATTGATTAGACTCGTTAATAGATTCCCTGCCTTTTCTTTGGTTACAGAATTAACTTAAAATCAAAACAAACGGTGATTTGTATATTGCTAATAGTTCAATAGAAACTAGCTGAATTTCGTATTGCTCCTATACAAAATTAGAAATTTCAAATTTTTGAACCAAAGAAACAGTTCTCAGCTTTAATCCTTACAGATGGGGATATTTTTGGACGGATTGCGTAGCAAAAATCCGGCTTATGAAAATGGCAATGTCTGGATGTATGTAAGGATGTACGTATGTAAGGACGTATGTGTGTGTGTCTGGACACAAAAAAGGTCAACATTTTACCATAACTTTTTTCCAGATGAGCTTGAGTACCTAAACTTAGATATATTGTAGGAGGACACAAGCCCCTACTAACCATGTAATCCATTCCCCAGGGTCCTCCCCTGGGTCTGACAGGGGGTGGGGAAATGTCAAAAAAGGTCAACATTTCACAAAAAAGGTAAACATTTTGCCATAACTTTTTTCCAGATGAGCTAGAGTACCCAAACTTAGATATATTGTAGGAGGACACAAGCCCCTACTAACCATGGAATCCATTCCCCAGGGTCCTCCCCTGGGTCTGACAGGGGGTGGGGAAATGTCAAAAAAGGTCAACATTTCCCAAAAAAGTCAAATCTTTTTTTCTAGATGAGTTAGAGAGCCTAAAAACTTAATCTAATTTTAGTCTATAGACTGAAAGTGTTTAGACCTATGCCTTTGATAAGCTCCTAGGCGACCGCCTAACTGCCCGATATGGAGTTTTGTTGAGGTTTGGGTCCAACAGTCCACTTCGCTTCAAAGTGCCTTCCACGCAGGCAGACTGGCTTATGGACTTTTTTTGGTCTCCACCTTCTGCGTCAAGTATAGACTATACATACACAATGTACACCCATATTATTCAACGCCCCAGAGCTTCACATACCCTAGGGAGAAAAAGCAATCCGTCCATCACCGCCATTGGCGGTTTACACAGATTTTTTGATATAGAGCTTTACACCAGTGCCAAAATCAGAATTATCTTCATTATTCTGTAAACCACCACAACCTTGAGTTTACTTATATTTGGTCCAAATGAGTCTTTGCCATATTTTAGAAACCACTACTTTCAATTTCAAGTTAGGGCTTAGCAAAGAGTGCGCTCTAGAAAAAGTCTATTGAAAATGACTAGAAATCTTGTCTGGGGGATGCTTAATAGAAAACTATTCAAAACTGCCAAAGTTCAAATGCAAATTTAAAGGTTCCTACCACAAAAATGTATTAAAATGGTTAAGTATTTATATCCTCAGAAACACTATTTTTGTCATGTAGAGAACTTGGGAATGCGCATCTTACCTTCAACGATTTTGGCTTGATTTCTCATTGAGTTCTATGGACTAGATACCTTTGTTTCTGATACAAATCTGAAAATACTACTACTTGTAAACTAAAAGCCTTTTATTAATTGGCCTGGGAACTGAAATTGTTTTAAAATGTTTAAAAAACATCATCAATGCCTTATTTGAAAATTCCCAATATTCCCGGGCCCTTCAAATTTCCGTTAAGTTTCCGGGAAAGTTTCCAAAATTCCCGGAAACTTTCCACACCTTTGCAACCCTACGCAAGGCAACAAAAGAAAGTGACATAGGATGTTAACTGGTCTATACATATAATACTCCATATAGGAGTAGTTTTCTATTTCTCAAACCCATTCCCTCTCAAAATTAAAAGTACATGTATTCATTTGGTGTTCTAGGTGAATCCATTTTGACTTTGGATGACGTAGGCCCCCCTGGGCCCACACCAAAGAAGTGCCCGGCAAACGACCATGCAGACTTCCTATATTATGAAGCACATGTCAACATCTATTCTTAATGATGAATGTCAGCTATTCAAAACATTCCACACGCATTTCAATGGCAGAAAATCAATTCTTAAAGACAGATGCACATTGCAATGTCGTGTGTGGACGGGATATCTTATTGGATTACAGAGCGAGTCAAATAAAAAATCTCTACTTCCCGTGAAAAGTGAATGGTCCAATGAATGGCAGAAATGTTTTCAGTCAGGCTTTTTCCCTAATACACAGTGTAGAACTACTAATGCGCACTGGGATCAAAAACATTAATCCTACTTATAGCCAACTGAGCTTGAGCAAATGCATACATTTCTATAACATCTGAATGTGTGCCTTTTAAAGACACTATCAGTGATTTGTAAAATATTTCAAATTTGCAGGAATAGCTTAAAAGTGAACGATAAGTCTGTATAATTCTCATAAGTTACTTTTTCCAACTGAAGAATTGACAGAAAAGGAAGAAAACGGCAGTGTTCCAAGATACGATTCTCCATTCAATTACGTGCTGTAGTAAGTGTCCGTATGGACAGTAATGACTAAAATTTCCGATTTTATCCTTATTAGGATGCTTCTGGTCTTATCATTTGCAGGGTATGTTAGGATACCTGTACTTGTTGTATACATGCAAAAATCTGATTTTTGATGATTTTTTCGATTTTCTGATTAAGCAAATCACTGATAGTGCCTTTAAATACACATGGAATGTTTTGAATAACCGCAATTCGCCATCACAAATGTTTTGGTGTTAAGTGTTTACATGTATTTCAATGTATGACACCTGTATGACTGTTTCACCGGCACTCTTTGTTGGGCCTGGGCTACGTCATCAAGTCAAAATGGATACACCCATCAAAACTGAATTAATACTTTTATTTTAAAAGGGAATAGGTTTGAGAGGCTGAAATTACTTCTATTTGAATGGTCATATATGCATATAAACATGCTAATCGAATATTTTGTTCCTCTTTTAGAGAGAGAGAGGCTGTCGTCTCAGTTATATCCCATCCTGGGATGAGGAATGTGATACTCTTTACAATGATTTCCTGAATTCTGAACCCGGGGAAGAAGCGTCATCAAAGGCTTCAGATCTGACAGACTGCTTGCACAGGAAACGCGAGCGCTGGGAGGAGACGGTCCAGGGAATGGACTTCACTCACTCCAGCAGGAATGCCTGGAAGACTACAATCCGCCTCACTGGCAGAATTTCCACACCATATCCGGTGACTGCCAACTCCATCGCTGAGCAACTCCTTGCAAATGGTTGTTTCAAGGACATTGATAAAGATCACAATCACTCTGTTAAAAAAGAAATCATCAAAATCCGTCGAGCCCCCGGCGTGGACAGATCACTTTCAACATCCTTCTCACCTCTGCTATCAGCCAACTAAGGAGTGGAAAGGCCCAGGGGCCTGATAACATATCAGCGGAGTTCCTAATGCACTGTGGCCCACAATGTCTTGAATGGCTCCAGGAGTTCTACACATGTTGCCTTACCAACCAGTCCTCACCCAAGATCTGGAGGAGGGCTACTGTCATCGCACTCCCCAAACCAAACCAAACAAGCCTGTCGACAACCCCAAGAACTACCGCCCAATATCACTACTGTGTGTTTCCTTCAAACTCCTTGAGAGGATGATCCTGGCCTGGCTGGAGCCTGTCGTCGAACCCCATCTGCCTGACGAACAAGCAGGATTTCGCCGTGCCGCAGCACTGTCCACCAGATTGTAAAACTCACAAATGATATTGAGGAAAGCTTTGAAAAGTGTCGTAAGGCAGGCGTCATTTTGGTGGACCTTACTGCCCTATGACACCGTTTGTATCAGGGCTTGACATACCAAGCTTCAAAGGAACCATCCCGGATCGTCACCTTGTACAACTCATATATAACGTGCTTGCAAACCGTAGCTTTATTCTCAAGACCAGCGATGGGCAGAGTAGCCGCCTGCATCGTCTGAGGAATGGAGTACCACAAGGATCTGTACTGGCTCCCATGCTGTTCAACTTGTATATCAACGATTTACCTCAAACAACATCTACAAAATATGGCTACGCCGACAATATTGCCCTTCTCCACTCGGACAGAAGCTGGACAGAAGTAGAAAGTACACTTACTGCTGATCTGGCCCTACTTGCAGCATATCTCAAGACCTGGAGACTGAAGCTGAGTGAAGCCAATACCACCGCTACTGCCTTCCATCTCAACACCAAAGAGGCTCATCACCAGCTTCAAATCAATGGAGCGCCTCTGCCATACAATCCTACACCAACTTATCTGGGACTGAAGCTTGACCGGCAGCTTACTTATCGGCAGCACCTCGAGTCTGTATGGGCCAAGGTATCTTTGAGGAATAACCTCCTGTGCCGACTTGCTGATCCTCATGGGGTGCCAGCCCAACGACTCTACGCACCACCGCCTTGGCTCTGGTCTACAACACTGCTGAATATGCCACCCCAGCATGGTGCAACAGCTCTCACACAAAGAAGCTGGACACAGTACTCAACGAGACCTTGAGAACCATTACTGGTTGCCTCCGCCCGACTCCATCCGAGTTTCTACCAGTGCTTTCAGGCATTGCACCTGCAGTGCTTCGGAGAGAACACCACACGCACAAACTGGTGAATAAGGCTCTGCTGGACAACAAGCACCTGCTGCATAACACTGTCAAAGAATCACACCAGCTTGGCAGACAGACTGCGCTCTCGTGGACCTTTCTGTCGATACGCTGCTAAACTCTCCAGCTCCCCATTCAACATCTTACAGACATGGAACACTGCCTGGCTAGATACTTCAAGACCAGACCAACTCACTATTACACCTATCACAGAACTCCCACCTGGTAGTAATCTTCCACACAAGGAATGGATCACCTTAAACCGGATTCGCACAGGAGTCAGTCGCTTCAACAGCAATGGGGGCAGCGACCATCTCCAGCCTGCTAATGTGGTTCTCCATCACAGACTGCAGATCACGTTCTCAATGAGTGCCCTACCTTTCGTCCAGCAGTGGACATAGACTTCTCAAACCCCAAACAACAGTGAGCTGGCTCCACCATTTACAACACATTTAGCTGCTGCCTCATACGCAAGAAGAAGAAGAACTTTATAGACCACGCTTTTTCAAAACTTAAATTTCATCACTTTTAATCCTTTGCTTTTAACCCTAATCACCCATTCACATTATATTAGACCAACTTAGGTATGTAGTTGACATTCTGCAACAAAAATACATAATTTTAGACCTCAAATAAGGACATTTTCCAGAGTATCTCCGACCAGCTATTAAGGTTACATCAACGTTATTATTTATTGCCTTCTCATGTACCAAAAAAAAATAAAAAAATAATGCAAGTTGGTGTGATATCCCTAAAGCATATGCATAGTTTGCAATTGATTCATGTTGTGTCACCTCTGGTGGAACTCCAGAGATTATCCACATGTAACTGACGGGTCCAAGTACCCAGTTCAAGTGTTACCTGCCAGGGAACTTAAAAGTGACTGTAGAGTACACCATAGTTGCTAGGTCCTCAAAGGACCTCCTTTGTCATGTGCCTGGTATAAAATGTACCCTACAGAATTCCCTAGTGTGAAATTTGACATTTAGTGGAGAGATGGTGACAACACAGGAGTAACAACATCATCTCTGTGCATACTCCTTATCCAAATGAGGAATTTGGTTGTGTTGTATTACTTGTATCGTTCACTTTCTCATTAATGACCAAAGTTCTGGTAGCCTTGCTGATTGTGTTCATTCTGTCAACTATTTCCGTTCATAAACTTCAAATTTGAACTTGATGCCAGCCTCTTCTTGAACATCACCGTTGACATGGGGGAGGTCACGGCAAAAGATATAAAGCAAAAATTGACACATACACTACTTAAAATTTAGCAAAATGCCTGGCATCTTAACTTTATAGATAACACTGTACAATGTATGAAGTATACTTTAAAGAATATTTACTTGGCCTTTAATTTACAATACAATATGTTGCCCCCAAAGTAATTATGTGTGCATCTAAATGCACATCTTTTATCAGCTTATTTACAAGCCAGAGGGTGTTTAAACCAATCCCATAATCCAACATTGCAATGTGCCTATACCACTATACCATAGTGTACTAAACATGTCAGTTCATAAAAAGGGACTAAAAGTGTTCATACCTTGTAGTATGAGTACTTTTTCTGAGTACGAGTATGAGTATGAGTACTTGACCCTGAGTATGAGTACGAGTATGAGTATTTGGACCTGAGTACGAGTACTTTTGTATGAGTACTTGTATGAGTATGAGTACTTTGCAAAAATGCAGCCTTCATAATATTGTTGATGAAGATGACAATGAACGAGACAATGGCAATAACACTGATGATGTACTCCCTCTACCAAACTTGAGAATGATGTCATCACTTGAACTTGTAATTTGCTCGCAATTTGTTGATTTTTCTTTAGACAAAAACAAGTGTCAGTGTTTACATGGAATATCGGTTTGGCAGTTTGTCCTCACCAAGGATCTGGAGGAAAACACTGTCAATGCATATCACTTGGTCCTCATCTAGTTGAAGGTGACGTCATTTAGTAATTCAGACTCTTACCGACGTTGGAAGAACGTCGTATTGCTCAAAATGATCATATGCAAATGCCAATTTTATAAGAGATTGCGACACAAAAATCACCGATCAAACAAGTTTTAAAAGATCCTTCCCGCGTTACAAGATTTCGATCTCTGACTTTGCATTCCATACAAATACGGTCGCACTGCACAAGAATTGTGGGTACGAGGTTATTACACCGTGGGATTTTTGAAGGAACCGTCATACCTAATTATGGACATGGCAACTTAATACGCCTCACGAAAAACCGTAAACAACAATAATAATACATCATTTCATGATCAATCAGCTTTTTCCCATCTCTGGCAGTTTCGCAAGGGTCCCCATTTTGAGCATTTTCAGCTCACAAGACCCCCATTTCAAGCACAATTTTGAATTTTAACTACGTTGTGTCCTAATTTTGAACAAAAGTTCGTTCTCAAGGGTCTAATTTTCCAATTTTCAGTTTTGCAAGTCCCCCATTTCGCAAGTTTCGTTTCAGTTCGCATGTGCGACCCTGCGGTCTGCACACCCCTACCCAAATGAAAGTTTGTAAAGTATCATCGCTAGCTTGGTGGCACCAATCCATTACGTTCCTCATGAGATAACTGCTGTTCATCTAGATTAGCCGTGACATAAATAAAAAAAATCACTTGAAAAGCATAACTGGCACCCAGGGACCTCAACTGATGCTAACAAGTTTTCCAATATTTTTTTCACACAATGGACCTAAAATACCACTCGTCATCAGCTTTCAAATGCAATAATGTGATTAACATAAGTTATAAATTAATGCAATGGTATCTTACATTATTCAATCAAATGGAATGATTGCTTTAAATAGAGTCTAGGTACTCTATTGGTAATTGAATCATTACTGTTCACTTAGGATTTAACTCCACTTTTCATCAACCTTTATTGTTGTTTTTATTATTAAAATCGAAAGTTTACAACCATTTGTGTTAGGCCTATATAATAATAAGAATAACAAAATAATAAAATTAAAACCCCAAATTTCAAACCGGTTTCAGTTTTCTTTGAAAACCCAGAACTGGCTGTTGTTTAGCCCTATCCTTAATAACATATGATATTCAATATTTAAATACAGTGGCTTGATATGTTTACAAACCCCAAAAAGGTGTTGATTTAATTTAAATTTTGTTATTTTGGTTTAAATTAATTACAAACTAAATGATTCCCAACTCTTATTGTGTGTAACTGGTGTATGTGTGTACCGTGTGTTTTCAGTGTAGTGTCTGTTGTGTGTGTGGACGCGTGGGAGCATTTGTTTTTACGTGTGTGTGGTGTGAGTTATCCAATATAACTTGTCAATTTCCGTTTTCTCCAAATGGCATATGCTAACTCAAGCTAGATGAAGTTAGACAACTCTTCAAAGATGGCTAGGAATGTGACTCCCACCGAACTGGCAAGCTTTGGAAAAACATGTTAAAAAGGTAGAAGAGGAATGTGGTCAAAGGAAAATCTGGTGGACAAACTGCTTACAGAAATGTGAAACCTGTAATTATATGCTTGGGTGAAAGCGACGAGTCGTGAAAGGGGGTGAAAAAGGAAGGAAAAGAATCAACGAGACCGAACAAAAAGGGAAAAAAGAGCGAATGCGAGGAAGGGAACGGACGACGATGACACGGACAGTGAATCGGAATTGATGATGAAGACTATGCAGAGTAGGGTGAGTACAGGCAAACTTTCAATAAGACCAGCTTTACAACACATAACATCTAGGGCCATGTGTGCATACAATATGAAAGTGGGAAAAATAATAATAATAAAACAATAGGCCCCTCATTTTTTTTTTTAAATTTAAAATATGCTTTTCAAAGTCGCTAAACAAATAAGGTCATGAAGTCTAAAACCTGTATGGTTTATGTGTAAGCTATCATTCGCTAGGCCAACTGTAAGCGGCCCTATACCTGTAAAGCAGTTAATTTTCACATGTCAGCTTATTTCTGGGCCTAGGCTTTGTAGGCCTCCTTTGAAAATGGCACCTAACTATAAGCATGGCTTAACTAGTCTACGTGGCTTGCCAATGCAGCACCTCATAACTTTTTTTTTCTCTCACAAGTGTACAGCAATGCATTCCGGAACATGCATTTTGGCAAATCCTACCCCATCTTAAAACAGTCGTGTATCGAATTCAAATAATACATGACCGTCCGAGACGTCATAACTCACTATCATGCATACCTACTCCTATAAACACGACAAGTACGACGTTCAGGGCCGTAATTCAGTTTTCATGCGGCTCAATTCAATAGTCATTGTAAAAATTATCAGAACAAAGCGTTGTCCCTTTATTTTTGGTACTTCTTCGAATTTCAATTCTGATTTGGTCAATTTGGACTAGCAATCAATTAGACATATTGTAGTACTTCGTTGTAGCCTCACTGCATGGAGCTTCAGGCAATACACTACTTACGGTACACACATGCACAAACACCACACACCCCATGACCGAACACGTTACCCCACCGCTATGGTCGCTCTATAGTCATGATATTATAACGCAATCATACTGACATCCTTCCAGCCTGATTTGAAATGCCTTTGTGAAATCTACACATCCGGGCACATCAGTACTGCATAATTGCTACCATATAGGTCGAACGAACCGTCATCATCAAATAAAACGTGGAACATCGAGCGCACCCGTTGAATGCATGTGCATACTTGCACTGTTTAACTTACAGTCAAGTGTTTACGTCGCAGCGCTTTGACTGAGTTTGACCGTAGCACCACCCCGGAGCACCACCCGCCATAGCCACACAAATTATCCCTAAATAGATGTTTACTTTAATTCATAGTCCCTCATTGTTCTTTAGAACAATGAAGACAACACTTTTTTCTCAGTGAAGTTTAGCAAATTTTTGTTCAAAAGTTCTAACTTTAGAACGCACTACTTTTTTCTGGTGTATGAGTACGGAATTCCCAATAAACGCACCCGGCTGTTTGACTTGATGACGTCCCTTCAACTTGAGATAGACCAGTATAGTCATCTTACTCACTAAGCATACGTCCTGGGTTATACTGTAACTTGTAGTACCCTACTCGGGTAGAACTATGTACCTGTACCCATAGTCTATGTCCCTTAATGCATACCATGAGGGTGGGTTACATGCTGACACCATACCCAAGTGACTACCCATACCCCTCGGGATGGGCTTGTATCCCAATCTATGGTCTCATACCTCCTATTCAGAAACATCTGCATTGGTATCATTAACCCATATAAGATCTTGAAAGGACAAATGTTTTGAATCTTTTGATCCAAACAAGTTGAATATGAGGGTAAGAGTAACGTGCTCTGGTAGGATCATGATGTAATTTGGATCATATCACTTAGTGTTGTTTGGTTGGGTGTAATTTTCCGCTTTCAGATTATTGGAAATTGGTTGTTCAAATTGTGATGACTTTTGGCCCAGAATTACTTTGCTCCATACTCTTCTTTCAAATTTGAAACATGTAACCAAAAATAGCCACAAGTATTTTAGAACACTCCTTTTTAATGCTTCAGTCTATTTTTTAAACACTTCAGGGATATGCATGGTAAAACCTAAATCTGGTGTACGTACCACATTTTCTGCTAAAAAACAAGTGCCTGCCACATTCCCACATCTGTTACAGTACCACACTTTGTAAGTACATGCATAACCATTTTATTTTTCAAATTCCAATTTCATCATACATTAAATATCTAATCACTAGATATTTAAGAGATACTAATAACATTTCTGTAAACTTAGATTTCACTTTTGACAAAAAAAAACCATTAAAAGGCACCATCCATTGATTTGCTCTAAATCAGACAATCGGAAAATCATCAATATTCAGATGTTGTCATTTCCTGTAATGAAGTATATGTCTTCTACTAGCATTCCCTATTTCGAAATAGTGGATGCATATCAACAACACAAATTTTAGCGATTGCCGATTTTTATGAAACTAAATCATTTTTAAATATTTGGGTGAAACTCACAATTTTGTTAACTATCACCAATTGTATATTTTGATTTGTGTGAATTTCCCGTTTCTTAGCAATAAATACATGCCTCACTTATTTTTGTTGTAGTGTGAGTACTTTCCTGAGTACGAGTATATACGAGTACTTGACCCTGAATATGATTAACAAGTAATTTGGTCCTGAGTACGAGTACGGTACAAGCAAATTTTAAATCCCGAGTTCGAGTACTTATGAGTACGAGTTACTTATGCCTGAGTACGAGTACCCAATCCTGAGTACGAGTATGAGTACGTACACTATTGTACTCGTACTCGAGTACGAGTATAATTTTTGTATTCGTACTCGAGAACTACAAGATATGATCCTTTTCAAGTTTGTTAAGACCACAAGACTTTATGATCATGCCTAAACATACTGATACTTTGGCCAATCATAAAAGGTTTTATCTCTGTATAACCATGCCTCACTCTTCAGTATCTCTGATTGATCATTACAAGGATTACCTGCCAATACCTACAGCGTTTACCATTCACGATGTCAGTATGTTAAATGCGTGATTGCCACACAAAGTACTGAATAAGCCCAGGGTGGGAATGACACCCATGTTCGATACTAGAGTTGGGATTTTGGAGTTGCCAGATTCCTGTGGACTCTATGGAACAAATCCCTAAATCGGCATTATTTTGACCCAATTTAACTGATCGATTCCTTCAAAAACCCCTTGATGAATTCTTCAATTTTTACTATAAACGGCAATAAAACATCATTTAAAGCAATTTTGTTCTGCGAACTTTTAGTTCGTAGAAGAAAAATTTGGAGAAAAATGCATTTGAACATTCATTTCGCGCCCAATTTTTTTTTCTCAAAAGTTTTTTTTTGGGAAAAATAGGTTATTTATTCAAATTTATCTCATTTTAATGTACATGTGGGGTCTATCACGCCTATTGCCTCCACTGAGGTCCTCACGAATGTATACAAACGCACATGAGACTAGCTACGGCGCTCATGCAACCCACTTATAACCGACGGATTGACAGGGTCTGGCTCATAGCGCACCACATTTTGCTCAAATTTCCTTTCCAAGACCTGATTTGTCTAGTTGTATCGCATTTTTTTGTGAAGTTAAACGTATAAGATTCGTTTAATGGGTGTGGCCTTTGCGTAAAACCATTTTCGCAGAGTTATGAACAGAAAAATGACAATATCATGAGCCTAACACCAGAGAATCTATATGCCTGTTTACTGGGCATTTATATAGAGTGCTAATTTTTTCCCGAGAGTTGCCAAAGAAATCCGACCTTCCCCCTGGACAACCCACACGCACGTATAAAAGGCAGGCAAAAATGCCCCAAGCAAACCATCTGTCTGAACGCGTTGATGTTCCCAGACTCGAGGAATATAAATTGGACTAATATATAGTGCTATGATATCATACAAAGTCAGGTATATTATCCCCAGGACCTGCTTAGACGCCCCCCGCTTATACAATTAATCCTCACGAGATTTTGAGACTTGATTTGAGTTGTGGGACCATTTACCTTTTAAAACAGAATCACCCAGGTGCTTTTTCGAAACAAAACCGCTGCGAATTCCTGAAAATCCCAAGTGCCGCCGTAGCCAGTTTTAAAAATATAAATTTAATTTTGATACCGTAAAAGTATGTGTATACCATACCTCTTTTTAAAGGTTTTGGGGTGCTGGGAATCATTTCTTTCTGACATTGTTTTTTATCATCAGAGGTCCATGTTACTGGTATGGATTTGGAATTACAAGATTGGCCGCCGGCAGCATATGAATAATACACATTTTGAATGACTTAACCTGTATATGTTGAATACACTCGTTTATGGGGTTTTTAGGTGCTGGGATTCATTTCTGCTATAATTTTTACTCATTAGAAGTTCCTGTTAAATGGTATGCATTGGAATTCCAGATGGGCCGCCGGCGTCATATGTTTTTTAAAGTACAACTTTTGAAAGATCATCTTGAATTATGTGTAATACCTCCTTGTAGATGGTTCTAGTTGTAGGAACTCCTTATTTGACACCATCTTTATGAGTAGAGAGAACCAACGTTAGGGTCAAGGAATTCAATGAGACCATTGATAACATGCTAGACATTTAGTGTTGCCGCCATCTTGAATTTCAAAATGGCTGCCACCATTAACTACTTTTTGCCTATATATATCTTGTCCTGCAAAATTCTGGTGTCTGACTACACACATGTTTTTAGGGTCAAGGAAATTCAAGGACACCATTGATAACATGCTGAACCATACTGCGGCAGCATCTTGATTGTCAAATGGCCGCCAAGAAAAATGGATTAGGCCTAATTACCTACATTCGCCTTGGATAGAGGTAGAAGCATGATTATGGTGTCTATCCCCATGCT
>JAMKCH010011388.1:0-29843 GCA_023653785.1 Ophioderma brevispina
TGCAAGTTTCAATTTTCCCAGTTTTCTCCTCACTCATAATTTATATGATTAACTTTAACATGATTTAATATAACCCAGAAAATAATATAATATTCAGGAGTCGTGTTCACACTACACTTGCTCCCCCACTAATATCATGAAAAAAAGAGTAAAAGGAAAGAATCCAGGAAAAAGGGTTAAAGAGGTGGCGTATGAGCATGAGCAAGTTGGTAGGCATAAGTACTGATGATGTCCTTCTTCATTCTGTGATTTGAAGGAAAATAGAGGGAGAAGTTTTTAGAGTCCTTGGGAAGCAGATTCCAAGCAAGGGTCCTTGGGATCGAGATGTATTGCTGGCAAGGACAGAGTTCGTGGCAGTGATGAAGGGTATTCCCTATTGTCCTAATGCTGAGAATGGGATCGATGTTTACAAAAAGTCTTCATGCAGAAGAGCCTGAGGGAAACCATGAGGACGGATACATAAAGTTTGCCCAACTGAAAATTTATAAATATCATAACTTTTCAAAGTTGACAAGAAGAAAAGGATCTGTTGTGATCATTACGCCACTGCAGAGAATACAAGTCCGTATAATTCTCTTTGAAGTAGAACTAGGGAATCCAGATTCGAGTGATAGGATCGCACCAAATCATAGCCGCATACGACAAGGAAGGGTCATTATTTACGCCAGGGAACGGAGGATTTGAGGGGGAACCCGAAAATTTTTTGAGAGAGAGGGGGGAACGTGAAATTGGGGAAATCAGCATGATCAATGGGGAGTGTGACATTTTTGAACGGAAGCATAGGGGAACGCGAAATTTTTGCCAGAAAAAAGTTGAAATCCTCCATTCCTCCCCCTGGCATAAATAATGACCGCTCCCTAAGGTAAGGGCGAGAGAATTAAGATGATTTTGAGTGATCTTTGTTTGAGGACGAAATGGGCGGACCTTTCCGGATGATGCCATTGTATTTGGGGACAATTTTAGAAACATGTAGAGTTGAGAACGCAAGATAAATTAATAGTCATTAATAGACCTAGGGAATTTAGTTGGTTCAACCTGCCTGAATAGATGATTAATCAATTTGAATATCGATATTATTTTAGGTTTATTTGCTGGTTTTTATTTTTAAATATCATGTAGTTGGTCCCTTGCCTCTGGTCTGAGGTCTATAGGCCTACTATAAAACCATCGACAGCACGATTTTAGATAGGTAAAACGGGGTTGTTTTTCCAGTAGGGGACCGCGCGCATTTTGATTTTGGAGCCATTTTAACCACAATTCATTCTTTTATTTGATGAGTGAGAAAATTTGTTTTAAGATCCCAAAATACCTCATAGATGTTCATTATTAGCTTTTATTTAACAAATATAAGTATCCTAAATGAAACCAGTTCGATATTTTATAATCCACAGTAAAATGGTTTGAAACTGTTTTTTTGACTTGCCTTGACAAGAAGGTATACCTCCTTGATTTGAAGGCATAAAAATAGGAAATCGTTTTAAAAAATAAAAAATGAAATAGCTTTCGTAGGCCTATTTTAGTTTGGGACTATTTACTGGAACAAAGTACTGAGGCTGGGAAACACCATATCTTTTAATTATCTATGCTCTCGGGGTCAATATTTCTTGACGGAGACTCACTTATACTGTTAATTTCCATTAGTCAGAGTAGTTTACTAAAAATATGGCTGGTGAGTTTGCGTGCAAATTCTTTGTTTGAGAGTTGCATTCAACGTTATTTCAATGAATTTTCAAACTTTCTTATATATTTCATATCTTTGCCTTTTTGGCTCATTTTCAGATCCGTTGGGGGTGGTTTATCCAAATCACAAAAGAGCATTTTGAAAGAAAAGGCAAGAAAGGTGATCCTGGTGATACTGTAGCAACTCGGCCTCAGAAAAAAAAAAAAAACAGCAGAGAACCCATTGAAGATATACGGCGACGACTTGCCGAAGCCAAAGGCAACAAGGTAACTGCAGCCTGTTAGGCAGAATCTAATTTTTTTAAGTATAAATTCTCTTTAAAATGCAATCAACATGAAATGATGACAAGTGTTATAAAAAAATTATAGTCTGTATAGGTTTAAAGGGCTTGATGCTCCTCGTACCCCGACTTAGTCTAAGTTAGTTCCATCGAATAAGTGTAACTTGCCACCTATACCTTTGGACGTAATCTTGGCGTCAAGTTACAATCACAGCTATGAGGTTGAGTTCATACATAAGGCTTCGCTGATTCAATCATGTAAGTCACTTACAGATGTGCTTAAAACGTACTGAAATTTGAAAACACTTCTGATGCTAATCACGCATCATAGCATGTGGTTGATGTATAGTAAATTCCCCAACAGGATGTATCCTTACATCAGCAAACTAATCAAACATAACAATAAATTGTCCTTGAATCGTCAAGTTGCCTCAATTAATGCCAGATTGAGTTTATGTTGACTATAGCACTCCGCTCATATAGAGCAAAGTTCAAGGGTCCACACGTTTGCGAAAAGTAAGCCCATATACTTCCAGTCGCAGTAGCGATTGTGTTGCACAAAACGGATATGGACCCAAGATCAAGTGTTTACGCATACTCACACGCAGAAATCGCTCCCTACGACTGGAAGTATATACCTTATACCTTGACCTCCGGTTGACCCCTGTTTGACCCAAAACAGCATCACTTTACAGTGGTGTCAAAAAACCACCGTAGAGTTGAGCTTTGGACTTAGGCTCCGAATAAAATTTGGAGTAACCCGAAATAAGGAAAAATATCAACCTTTTCGAGTACAGATTTTTCTAAGACTGTCAACATTATAGCAGTGATGTAACGTTTGAAAGATACTTCTTAGCAAAAGTGAGAGCCTTTAAAGTAATAGCCTGATTAGAGGTAACTTGAAATGTCATCTCTCATATCTGAGGTCAAACTGATACTTCCGTTGCAGGACCTAGTAATACTGATCATTGGAATGACATGATTGTTGACAGACATGAATCTCAGGTCGTGCTACAGACTACCCCCCGACTTGCCTAAAAATGTTGTGATTTTTATATCATCCCCCCCGTGAACCGTTTACCTTAGTAATCCACGTGTGCCCAATCTTACTTGCAAATTCGATCGCATCTGTAATAAATTCGCATTTTGGTATTTTCTGTCTGTAAACGGCCAAAAATTACAGCACAGTCGCCTATGTGACTGTGGAAAATGAGTAATTGCTCATAACACAAATTTAACTGCAAGATCGGGATCAGCTCAGATTTTGAGAATAAGCTTTTCTCAAGGCTATCTAGTGATCAATGAATAAAACATAATGTGCTGAAATCACGAAATGCACCTTTAAAGTCAGGACACGGTAAAGACATTCTTAATTTAAACTTACATTTTCGTACCTCAACAGTACACTGGTCAGACCGCAACCCTATTTTTAAAAGTGAACACCGGGAAAGTGTTAATTTCAAGGATCAATTACCCAAACTGACAGGGCCTTCTCCTGTTTCGCGAATGCCTAATCAATTGCTGGAGTTTGGATTTATGACACACCGTATAATGACTCAAGTAACAAGTTTTGTACCCACGCTCACCTCTGGTCCTTGTATCGTCCATAATCTGCCATCATTGGATTTTCCGTTCGTTGCACCCAAATGAGGGATTAATTTTCCCATATATCACCTTAAGGGGATGTCCCCCTGATTAGGATGAGGAATGTTTCCGCCCCGAAAAGCTACACGTTGGTTTGTCCTGCCCATTTCAAAAAATGGCCCGCTATGGGTTATGAAAACCGCCATTATATATTCAATTATATCCACGACTACGCGGTATCAAGTTTTTAACTCATCTAAAGGGGGGCTTACAATCTAGGCGTCCAGATTGGCCGCGTCATAAAGAGGCATTTTTGCTAAAATAGAACTTAAAATGGCAAATTGTTGAAATAAGAACCGGGGTGATATTTGGGAGGCTCCAAAAAGAATTTATGATGGATATTGTACGTACAGGCTTGTTTTTAAAGGATGGCGGTGATTAGATGCGCTTTAGGGTCCGTAAATCAGGAAGAAAAGAAAAGCAGCCCTAACATCTTGTCAATGTTAAACAGCACTTTCTAATAATGCCCAACTAAATCATTTCCAAGATGTTAAAAAAATATTAAAGTGGGGGTATTGACTTGGCCAAGAGAGGAGTGCTGATCACAATAACTGGTAATTCTTGGGCTATATAACGTAGTTTAAAATGACTCTATAATAGTTCATAGGAGACAACAGATCATATCAACCTAATACAATTAAAATCATAATAAATGGGCGTGGACTGTATTTAAGTACTACTCAGTGACGTCATAGGTGTGTCCCAGGTATAAAAATAAAAACGAGCTTATGAGGAAGTGCAAAAGTTGTCTATATGTAGAAGGAAAATTAAAAATGGTGACCTAACCTTCTTTCTCGAGAACATCAGGTGCTATCTTTGTTTCTGATTTGTACCACCGGCTCCTTCTCAATTTCTACTGCCGAGCTCATCCTCCTTCCCAGCGTCAACTAGTGTTAGTGGTCTGCAATTGTCCAGAAGTCGATGGGAGAAAATTGCGGGAAAAATGTGTATCAAAATCAATAGTTTTTCCTTTGGTTCTTATTATGTCGAAAAAGCCGTGCAGGGGCAGGGCGTTTTTCTCTTGATTTATGTCCCCCGGATGCGGGTATAACCGACCGCCATTCATGAGTTGAGATCATGTCCGCAATACACAAATGCCATTGATTCTGTTTTTGGTTGCTCTCAAAATATTTGCGCATCCTTACCCTATTTGGCACTTTTAGTAATTTAACAAAACATGCCTCCTACCGGCGGTCATCTCGCACCTTAAATGTTTAGCCCGACTTAAGGAAGGGTTAAAACTTCATGCGGTTTAGTCCTAGACAAAATTCTTATCTATAACAAAAAATTACAATAGCAGTTTTCATTAAACAATGGTGGCTATTGAAAATAGGGGCAGTACGCGCGAATGTGCAACATTTCAGGGCGGAAACATTCCTAAACTAGTCAGGGGGACACCCCTTTAAGGTGATATATTGGAAAATTTCACCAGGTGGGTGCAACAAACTCGAATTTTTAAGACCCGTACAGAAACTGGCTAATAGACTAGTATAAGCGGACGAACAAACCCACTCCAGGTATCCCAATACATACTATTGAAGGAAACCATTTTTTTGGTGGTATTATAAGTATGTTTAAAGCATGTCTGGACTTGAAAAGGCTGAACTCAGATTTCCTTGAGGCAGCCTGAGGAGGGTGCCCTCATTCAAAACAAATCAGGTTTTTTGCTACATATCTTTATATGCTTGTCCAGATACTAATCACTGACACTGTGAAATAGCTAAGCTCAAATCAAAGTCATAGAAAAATCACAACTTTGTTTAAAATATAATTCCGGATCCGAATTTATGTTTAAAACATTATCCTATGGCACTTACAATTTACATGTGAATGTTTTAACTGCATCCATATGAAAAATCTAATTCATCACAACTTTGCAATAGAGCAATTTTAGCGGACTATCATGTTTATTGATTGATTATTTTTAATTAATACACAAAAAGTTATACTTCCAAATCTTGTAGTAGCCTTTAAATTAAATAATAAAAAATTTTAGGGCCAAAACTATCACTGTAAACTGAAATGTCTTGAATTGAAAAATCATCTTATATTAATACCCAGTTACAATTAGGAATTAACTTTCATTGCATCCATGAATTCAAGACCCTGAGGAAAACAATTTCAATGATTCAATACCCCATCCAATACAAAGAATCAATCCGATTGAAATTCAAGATTATCCACCAACTGTTTCTCTGGTGAGAATGGTGCCTACCGAAGCCCGAATTGACTTAAAATCCAAGAGATTATCCCATGTATATCCAATTATGACAAATACCGGATACCGCGTGTTGATGTTGCCGATTTGTTTAGGTGGCAGAGACCCCACACTGCAGGTCAGATGTACTGATTTGTAAGCCTTGCAAAACCGTACCTGTCAAGATGTCAATCCACCTGTGGATACTTAGAATCACTCTTCAAATGTAAAACTTGCATCTATTTTATTCTGAGAATAAGAACATGGACCAAGTTCGATTCAGCAGGTATCTCTTCCTCTCGGGAAAAGGCTAACGTTTTTTGACAATTACACGTACGCAAAGTTAGGAAGTAAAAGGCAGACTCTCCTGATTTGAGCGGACAAGATATCTCAACAGTAATCGCTCGACTCCATGTATTCTCATCCATGCGTATAGTCGTGCGTTCGAGCCCTGTAGATTCAGATTCTTGTAATTTCCCTGGACAGAAATTAACGCTTGGTTGTCTCGATCTACCCATGCGATCTTTGGGAAGCTGATCCCGGCTGCGATGTTTATCTCGATGTATGTTTGCTTATAAGAGAAAGCGCTGGACCAGTTGCTGCATCCCTTGCAAATGATCTAAATGTTTATGGTATGGTTTGGCCACCAGTGATTCAGCACCATTTGTGAATGCGCTTAGAGGCCAATAGCCTAAGGCTCTATATAAATTCTGCTATTATTATAATTATTATTATTTGGAAATTGAAAGCCAAAAAAACAAAACAAAAATACAACTAAAATCATTGAACATAATTTTTGGAAATGTTGTTTGAAGTGTAAAAGAAGTAAAGGCATAAAAAGTTCAATAAAGGCCCCAGAAAAAAAAGTTCATGACACATCACTTTCTCACAGCATGGACCTGCACTCGCCTCAAAGAGGTGTCGCCCGATCACTCATTCCATTGCCTATTCAAAATCTAAAGTAATACCGTCCTTTGTTATTAATTGGTTAAGTAGTGGATTGCGTCTTCAGACTTAAACAATAACTTTCGTAGGAATGCAGGTTGAGGGCTAAAGATTGTCAAGAGATCAACTTTGCCTGGCTGCCCTCTATGCATATTGTATGCAGTCTTATAGAATCCTTTGTAATATTATTGATTTGGTTTGGATCTGAAAGTGATCCTTGTTTAAAAATGCTTGAAATGCCCCCTTTTTCCTGTTGTTACAATGCCTAATTCTCCCTAGTCACAGTGAGGCTTAAATTTAGTATTTTAGTTTTCATCACAGGTATGACTTTCCTGATTGCTAAATTTTGTATAAGTTTGTATACTAGAGTGTGTGGGCCTGATAGTTCAATCCTAAAACAACAGGTGAAGATGTAAGAGGTAACCACAAAAGTTCACCTTCTAACATTGAGTGCACATACAAAATTCCTCCCATACTCTTACTTATTTTTTCTTTTTGGCTTTTTATGTTGGCCTTTTTAATTTGTTTGATTTGTTTTTCTCTGGTTTTCCCCGTTGTGGCAACAAAACTCAGTGTGCGTATAGCCCAGGGGGTTTCATTTTTTGTTTGGGGGAGGGATGTGAGGCCGGGTGTTTGAAGCACTACCCTAACATATACCAAAATGAAAGATTTATCTAAGTAACCTGCTTTGGTGGAGGTTTTGCAAATTGGGGCGAAGCCCCAGAACCTGAGAGGAAACTACATGTAACTGTTAAAATGTTTTGAGCCATTCTGGAAGCACTATTTTTCACATTTGTGGTTGTAAGCATTCTTCATACTCTGATTGACCACTGTAAAAATATACTTGCACTGAAATGCAACCATTCTTATACCAATTTCAAGAAAAAGGGGACCCGTTCAGTAATACTAAAATGCTGAAAATGATACTTTCTTGGGGCCGGCAACATCAACTGTCAATCAAACAACCATTCCCCCATAGAAACTGTGCTTAATAATAAACCATTTTAACATTATAAATAAATGAGCTTACTCTTTTGTGACAAGGGGTGGTGCATGGTGGCAACCCCCCCCCCCCCCCCACCGAAATTAATTTCAAAAATCCAGGTGGGAAAAAAGTGTGGGTTGTTAAAATGTTAAAAAATAAAGTTGTATATAAATAGGGTTTTTTTTTACTCAATATGAGGTCATCGTGTAATGTTTCGCCCCCTCCTGGGATGATTTTACTCTGTTTTGTGATGTCCTGTTGCTTGAGTGTGGTTATACGAAAGCTAAGAAGATTTTGGTCATGGTAATCTAGGTTGTGAGTGTTTTCCTCAGCCCAAAATCATATGTACGATGGAATGGGGTAAAGATGGCCACTCTATACCGCAAAAGCCAAATATGTCTCACCAGTAATTAGCAACGGTTCCTTTTCAGTGATCCCTGAGAGGAAAGTGGCGCAAGAGTGTTCCGAGGGTACACGTCCCACCGGCAAGTAGCATCATTTAAAAAACTTTGTTATTGCCAGTTGGACATGTTTATACGCACCATGCAATGGCAAATATAAATGCATGGTTTGCATGATTTTTATCCAATCATATTGTTCTTCTCATAAACACATGGTAAATGAATATTATTGCTTCATGATATGAGAACTGGCCTATACTTCAAACATCATTTTTGCTTGCCAGACCCTTTAACACAGGAACAACATTACATGCTTTTGAAACTTGCCCTTCAGAATAAATGTGCATTACAAAGCTTGCAATATGTAAGTGGCTAGCTCATTAAAAAAGTTTCAACAGGAATTTCAGAACAAGGAAGACATTATCATCAGTTCCCGGGAGATGTAGCGGTAATCAAGTGAAGGTTCCCAAAAATCGGGAACCGTTGTGTCACAATTGGTGGCGTGTAAGGAACAGTTTGGCCTTTGACTGGTTATCTGCAACACCAGCAAACACAAAAACCAAATGAATGTGTGGTGAGTGTGCAAGATGTGAACTTTAAGACTCATACAAGATGTTCTAATTGGACAACTTGTTCCTTAACTTCCTTATAATACTTTGTGATATGTTGACTATATGTTAGTTCTGGTAGAGATTTCCATTCACTGATTGGGGATTTGGAAAAGTGAGTTTTTATCTTTGTTTGCTCTCGGTTTTTGGTAAGCCATGTTGTTATGATGAGATGCATGGTGACATGACCCATCTTGACTAAACTCATGCATCATTACATACATGTTCATGCATATATTAGGTGAACATGATCTTGAAACTGAATGTTTTTGTGGCAATTCAATCTGGGGCCCCCCTCGCATGGCCGGTTATGGCATGCCATGAGTGTGAGGCTGGCCCAACAAGCCATCTGTTTATTGTTATACTTGTGTGGTCTTGTGGGATGTATGAAATAAAATTGTTGGCCTACCCAGGACAGGCTAGTTCATTGACTGTCTCGGAAGGACAGACATCATGTCCATATTATTTTTGGTTCACATATGACGTACATTTGGCATGATACAGTAAATGGCTTGATTACCATGACAGCATGCTGCAATAGCCCAAGAACTCAGTCTTTTTTTGGCTCTAAGTAGTTTCGTGGGAGCAATGCTCTATTGGCATTAGCCCATCAATTTATATCAGATATATGCAAATGCAAATGGTGCGCCCGCCGGCGGAGTGCCCAACTCTCTGTCATTGGCGTTTGGGCCAGACGCCCTCATATTATGTGATGTGGGGGTGCGCCATAGTCCTACGCACCGCGGAGTTGTTTTGATTCACAGCGTATGCCGGTACCCATTTATACTCCTGGGTGGAGAGAGGCAAGCGAGGTTAAAGTGCCTTGCACAAGTGCCAAAACAAATTGGCGCGTGGGTCGAAACCCACAACCTTATGGCCTGATGAGGCGAACGCTGATCCAATGCAACAACATGAGCCCTCTTTTGATATCAGATATATAAGCTCTTCCTTTTACTATTATACCTAAAATATACCAAAGATACCAATTTGAGGCAAGTGATCACTAGACCCATGTTTCCCAACTTTGACTGCTCATAACTTTAAATTACCTGGACTGGGAACCTAAGTGATGTGATGTTTACAAATAACTGTTTTCTCCCTATACATTTTTTTCCAGGATCATGCACTAGCCAACCAACTCAGGCAAGAACTATGGATAGCACAGGATTTAGCGGCTGGCTACAAGTAAGTTAAAAGATTCATTACCTATTCAACAACTCACCGTATCTCCGTGTACAGGAGCGTACCGTTGTTGATTCGTTATCAACCCACAGTTGATATGCAAACTAGCACGTCACGCCTGGCGCAGTTTTGGGAGTGTCACGGCAAGTGCGTTATGGGTACGCTTAAGTCGCACACTGTTCGTTACCTTTAGAACTCAGAGTACGTGCAAGGACACCAGGTGCAAACTGCAATGCAACAAACCAAAACTTTGTTTTGCTTTAGATTTTGCTAAAATATTACTAGGAAAGATTTCTGTCAAACTGGGAACATTTTAGTGTTATAAGTGAGAATAATTATGTTCCTCTATATACGATATTAATACGTTTTCGTAAGGATTTTTGTTGTTGAAAGGGATTCAAACATGTTATAGAGTGGTTCATCACAAATCAACAACTCTGCATCCAATGCGTCCACGTATTTTTATCACCCTCGGGCGCTTTAGCGGCCCCTCGCTGGGGATATTAAAAATATGCGGATGCATGGATGCATTGTTGTTAATTTGTGATGAACCACTCTGTAACATGTTTGAATCCCTAATTCCGTAACAACAATTCCCACAACAATTCAAGTCAGCCATCTTGATACACCTCAATCAACAAGAATAGACTCTTGCACACAGTTTCGTGCATGTTTGACTTCATTCCTAGACCATTTTTAATGGGGGGGTGTTGAGTCTGTGTTGCCGACATAGCTGTCCATTTGCCGACACAAGTTCAAACAATTTCCGGCTCGCTACGCTCGTCAGAGAAATTGTGTCAGTAAATGAACAGTTTTGCCACCAACACTATTTTTTACCGTCGGTTCAAAAATGTGAGGAGGGGAGACAAATATCATTAGCAAATTATTCAAAATACTGTTAAAATATTTATTTCATTAAAATATTCCACCTACATCCATTTTAAATTAAAGGCTGATTCAGAGATTTTGAAATATAATTTTGTGTGTGTAGTAATTAAAAATAGTCATCTAGAACTAAAGATAGTCACCTAAAATATGAATATGGGTCATTCAGGCCGTAATAGTCAGCAAGTGCCACTATGTGCTGCTTAGAAAATTGGTGACATTTTGAGGTGTGTCACTGTGTGCTGCTTGTAAATTAGGTGGTTTACCTTTGGTCTTCTATCTGGGCCTAATTTAACAAGCAGCATTTATAATCTTAACCCTAACACGGACCGGGTAGTTTTGCCGGCCGACGGCCCAGATGCATTTAAAAGCATTTTTAATTTTTTGGTTAGCGGCCCAGATGCATTGAGAAGCATTTTTTTGCAAATTTTGCATTTGAAAAAAAAAAAAAAAAAAAAAAACAATTTCCGGCTCGCTACGCTCGTCAGAGAAATTGTGTCAGTAAATGAACAGTTTTGCCACCAACACTATTTTTTACCGTCGGTTCAAAAATGTGAGGAGGGGAGACAAATATCATTAGCAAATTATTCAAAATACTGTTAAAATATTTATTTCATTAAAATATTCCACCTACATCCATTTTAAATTAAAGGCTGATTCAGAGATTTTGAAATATAATTTTGTGTGTGTAGTAATTAAAAATAGTCATCTAGAACTAAAGATAGTCACCTAAAATGCTTAATTCCAAAGTTAGAATGAATCAGATTTTCCGTTTTGATGCAGTAAACATTTATGCACAGAATAACCGTGTCATAGGATACCGTGTATAACAAAATTTCCGGATCCGGGGCATTAGAACAAAGTTGTGATTTTCTATGAAGGACTTCGATTTTAGTTATTTCACACAAGCGTTATGTATATGCAAAAAACATGATTTGTTTGAAATTGAGTGCGCCCTCATCGGGAAATCTGCGAGTTGGCCTTTAATACCAATTTTACAAGTCAATATTTTGCCAACAGAATTCTGTAAATGAGGGGTGTCACACCCTCCTCTAGGAACGCCCCTGATTGAATATGGGTCATTCAGGCCATAATTGTCAGCAAGTGCCACTATGTGCTGCTTAGAAAATTGGTGACATTTTGAGGTGTGTCACTGTGTGCTGCTTGTAAATTAGGTGGTTTACCTTTGGTCTTCTATCTGGGCCTAATTTAACAAGCAGCATTTATAATCTTAATTGATGTAATGAACTAAATTATGACTCTTGTAGCCACAAGATGTACGCCAATGCAATTGTTCATTTTGTGTTGCTTACAAGGAGATACATACTAATCATATCCTTCAGTGCACACACACATGCCACGATGAAAACTTCGCCGTTGAAGCCATGTGAAATTTCGTACACTGATCCGCTAAATCCTTCAGTCCTTGAAAACGTATGCACTTATCCGCAATGTCTGTTAGTTATGAATGAGGGCCGGGGACTCGGGCTAACAAAGAACATCAAGCATAATTAATGAGCAATATATAGCGTGCCGTGTGCAAGAAATCTCCCGATCGGGGCTTCTTCAACCAGGGCGGCATGCAGAAACAGTCAAAATTTTGAAGGGTTGAATCTATGCATAATGGAAAATGCCACAAGTTTATTACAACCGATGTAAGTCAAATATGGTACGAGTATAGAGGTTAAACCTTCAGGATTTTCCACAAAAAATGTCGGCTTATGATAAAATGTTTGAAAGATGATGAGAAGGAAATAAGTTCGAAATATTACTCGCCAAACTGTAGCGATCAAAGGCCAAAGAGAGAAAAACTGGATACGGAACGATGCAGTAAATCCTCTGAAGCTTCACTCTAATTCCGATTTTGACGGTGAAAGTAGCCATCAATGATAGAATGGTTTATTGCTATACCTATCCTTACGATTGCACATGTGGGGAAATTTTTGCAGCTTCTACACATGTAAATACAAATTTCCAATGATTCAACAACCTGGCTGTTTCTCAAATATTCTGACGTCACGCAACGTCATTTAATGAGCAGCCCTCAATCGATATGGGCGGCGAAATTTCCCACACAGTTTTGTATGCATGCATGCATTGTGTCTTTGTTAAAGTTTCTGTGTGTTTTGTATATGTGTGTGAAAGTTTCAGTCAAGCTTTTCAAATTGTGCATGCATGGACATTTTTAACTCCAGTTGCCACCAAACTCATGTCATAGGTGCACCATAGAAACTCACATGTCATGGTATGGTTAAAGGTGACATACCAAGATCAAAGGTCATTAGAAGTCAACCTGTACAGAGAGCATTGTTGAAGATATCGCAAAAGCAGGCAACACTAATGGTTCGAGAATCACCTTGTTTTCTTTTAATTTTTTTTAATTGTGTTTGTTTGACATGTATTAGACCCCAGATAGATGAAGAAGATGTCAAAGGTCAAGCACTACTCAAATCAGTACAGGGAAAAGCGCCCTCACAGATGGGTTCATCACAGAAAATACAGTTGTCGTCGTCTTCCACCACGACAACTACTGTGACGACTGTATCAGTGGTAGGAGATCCAGCAGATGAGAAGAAATTAAAATCCTTGAAGAAGAAGCTGGCACAGATAGAGGCCCTCAAGAAGAAAAGAGACCAGGGTGAAAAACTGGAACAAAACCAGGTGAGAGTTACAAAAATGTTTTAAAGGTGCAACAAGAGATTTCAAATAAATAACAGGTGTCCCTAAAAATGTGAAAATTCTATTTTTGCACTGGTGTAAAGCTTTCTATCAAAAATATCCCCATATGAAAGGATTGAGCTGAGAACTGTGTCTTTGGTACCAAAATTGTGAAATTTCTAATTTCCTATTGGAGCAAATAGGAAATTCAGCCTATGTTTTCTGTTGAAATATAAGCATATAAAAATTGCCTTTTGTTTTCATTTTAAGTTATTTCTGTAGCCAAATAAAAGGCAGGGAATCTATTGTGTTTCAAACTTGATAAAATCACTACATATCACAGAAAATATGGACGACTTGAACTCTAGCGTTTTGCACTTTAATTAAAAATAAGTAATCAAGTTGGTGTGATTTGTGTGTGGAGCATTTACCAACTAAACTAGATAACAAAAGAAAGCAGTGGTGGTTTTTTTGGCTTTATCCATGGCTGTTTGAAATGGTTTGTGCTTTAATAAATGCATCAATGACTTTGACTGAGAGCCTGAGAGGTAAGGCCAGTCCCTTTTCAAAAATGAAATGCTGTAAAACAAGTTTTATTTTGCGCAGTTTGGTTTTTTTTCGAATTGTCAATCCTCTCACATTCCCAGCAGTTAATTTTGTAAATCTTGAATTTCAAATCTCATGGCAGTTTTGCAAAAATCTGATCAGGAAAAGCACGTCTATTCTACAATCTGGGAAAAACTAAGTTGGAACAGTCCTATCATTTTCTGGCTCACCCCGGGGGGGGGACCCCAGTCTAAAGTCAAAGTGACACTCAGAGATCATTGTAATTACCTCTTCTTATTTGCCTACAGTTCAACAGAGACCCCTGCAGGATCCGGGTGAAGAATAAGCCAGATGTTTCCCTGCATGTCATAAGAGGCGACAAAAGGGACCCCCTGTGTGGATCCAGACATTTAAAACTAACACGCTAGTTTTTGCATAATAAAAATATGTATGCATGGGCGTATCCTTTGAGTTGTTTTGTTTAATTAGGTGGATGGCAATAGGTACATGGAAAAAATCTCACCTTGTAAAAATTCAGGCAACCCTTCCCCATCCCACACCTCCCCTCCAAATGTCAATTTTAAAGATCCCTACATGCCTTCTTATCACTATTTTGAAAGCACCACCCCCCCCCCCCCCCCCAGGGAGACCCGCTGGCAATAAAAGGTCGCAAATATAACTTTCAAACCATAACATGTCTTTCAATTTAAGCTCATACCTCTCCTGAAATGATACATGCTTTCACACTGGCTTGGAAGAACTATTTTTAACCCTAAAAGTTATACCTCCATTACGTAGTGAAATCTTTACTCAAGACACAACCATAGAAAGCTCTGGTTTCCAATCAAAACAATAAATAAACTAACTATGCATACTTTTCAATTTCAGATCAAGAAAATTGAAACGAAGCAGACTGAGGGAAGATATAGCCATGTATAACATTTACTGCGTATACCTATGAAGAGGTAATACTAGCTACCATTGGCAACAGGGGAGCAGAACCGACCTGTCTTTGATTTGGGCATTTGGGATTTTTCATCCAGGCCGGGTAAATATTTATTTATGGCTTCTTACATGCCTTTTTCCCTGTGGCAAGCTTCGGTCCCATGACACTACAAAATCACAGTCTTAAACCGAAGCTTTTTTCCCTAAATCTTGTCAGGGCGGATTTAGAGGGGTCGCATGTGGAATATGAAAAAAGACAACACAAATGTGTTAAAGTAAGGTTTAAATTTCCTTGTTATAAAGCTTACTTGTAATTAGTCCTTTCATTGTCATTAATGGAGCAAAACCATGTGAGAACATTGCTTGTGCGTGGCGAGGCCAACTGCCTCACTTTTATTTTTTTAATCACAAAAGCAAGTTGAGCAATTTTCAATCGGTGTTCACATCGCATTTGCCCCATGCAGGAAAGGGCCATTTACAAATACGGTCTACAGATTCCGCAAAAATAACTTGTATAATTTTTTTAAGAATGAACATTGTGAATATAATTACATGTAAGCAAAATCAATGGCATGTACTCTTTCTGGATATTGAAATTCTTTTCGAGCTGGTTTTGACCTCCTTAACATGAGGTGCATCCTACATGCACAAAATCCTATCCTTACACACAAAAAAACCCTGACTTTTAACGTCCATTTGAGCACCACAAAGCGTGGGAATTTTTATCAGGCTCATGAAATTTTTGCATTTGCTTAAACTTTTGGGACCCTTTATCCATGAGTACGACATAATGTTTAGGACAGTACAGTTTAGGCACATTTGCAATGCCATTATGGGATTGATTCAAAACACTCCTCTGGCCGTATATAATCCTAGTCTTTTCACCTCCAGAATACAGTAACCAACCATTTTTCACCTGTCAACATCCTGGTGTGTTGGTTTGGTGACATTGACCTGTGAACCAAGAAAACTAGAATAGTCGTCTCCGTCCATCATTGGACGAAATGTACCTTAAAGGTGCAACGAGAGATTTCCATATCGGGGGTCCCTAAAAAATCGAAAGTTCTGATTTTTGCCTGATATAAAGAATTTCCATAAAAATATCCCCATCGAAAGGATGATAAAGGTGAGAATGTTTCTTTGTTCACAAAAATTGTGGCAATGCCATTTCGTATAGGAGCAAATACAAACTTTCAGCCTATGTTTTATATTGAAATATAAGCAAATCAAAATCCTCGCACCCTTTTTCTCTCTTTTAAGGCATTTCTGTAGCAAAACAAGGTAGGAACTCTATTGAGTGTCTAATCCAATGAAATTAGTATAGACACAATAGTTTGGGTGTCCATCAAAATCTCTCGTTGCACCTTGTAAATTGAGAATTATTTTTACTACTATTCCACTGTCATATTTCATGAGTTTTTCGTTAAAATTGAGCAATTTGGTCATCCGGAAATCGGGGCAATTTGGCTTGTTTTTTTGGAGTCTCCTCGTCACCGAATGCCCCTGAGATTAGAAGCGCCAGTCTCCCCCCCCCCCCACAGGGGGTTAAAAACCCTGTGTATGTGAAGCTTTACCGATCCTGTGCAACAGTCATTAGTGTGATGACCAATTTTATAGTTAATTGAATGGTTCAGAATTATTCAATAATGGAATGGCTGTAAAGTGAATTATATTTTATACAATTGTACAAATCAAAATAAGAACTGCCTGTAATTACCAGACGATTGGGCAGCCAAGACTCATTTAATTAGAGCAACTCACCCAAAACAATTAAAGACGAAATGTTACAGGCAATAACAAAGTGAAACCACTAACTAATTTGGTTTATCCTTTGATTTGGGTCAGTCATGGGTGTTCCCATACCCACATACGAACCTCGTCGTTATAAAAAAACTCAGAAGACAATAACCTCACAGTTGAACAACTATTAAAAAATTAAGAATTTTTGTTCAAAGCTTCGCTTTTACGTGTTGAACCAATGTCGACGTCTAAAATTGGGATTTCTTGGCCGCCCTCCCTGTACGTATTACCTAAAATAGATATGCTGTGTACTAGAGGAGGGAAGTATGATGTAGTGGACAGGCCCGTACGCAGGGGGGTGAGGGCCGCACCACCCCCACCCCCCCCAAATTCCGCAAAAGGGGGGAGAAGGTCCACTTTTTGAAGGATTTTTTGATTAAAAAGGTCCAAACATTTAGAGAAAATAGTGACAAAGGTCCACTCTTTGGTGAATTGTCAAAAATCCCCCCCAAAAGGATAGAGATTTGTGGAAGCATTCTAGGGAGGGGTCCTCCATCGTGAGGATTTTAAAAGCCCTGGGATATGGACTAAGGATTAGGGGGATTAGGTCCATTTTTACCAAAAAAGTCCACTTTTCAAGTCCCGCACCTCCCCCCCAAAAAAAACTAAATCCTGCGTTACAGCCCTGGGTAGGGGAGGGTATACACTCATATACACACAAAAAAAAATATCGGCAATTTTTTGTCTATATGCACAATATACACAATAGATAGTAATTAATTTTAGGCTATTAGTGGTATAGGCAAAAAAATAGTAATTACGCGAAATGGACATCGTCTGGGTGGGTGAATCGCATCTCGTCGTCATGTCTTCGCGTGTTAATTTTGAACTTTCCGCGCAAAAGAGTAATATGGCACGTTTCACGACGAGAGGGGTCCAGTAGTTGGCCTTATGTAGAAAAAACCATTTTTCCGTATAATTTTTGTTTGGCCACTTTGTCAGATGTTTTTACTATTTATAATCATGGATTCAACAAAAGCAAAATCTTTGTACAAATGTTTGAGTTTCCTGCAACAAGTAGTTTCAAGTATTGGACTTTTTGAGGGGTGAATGTACACTTTTTGATGGACACAATTTTTTCCCATTTTGGGTCCTCCAAATGTAAAATTGCTCAGAAAACAGACAATTTTGTTTATAAAAAATTATCTGAAAACAGGGTTAGTAGTTTGAAAACTCATCTGGATATGAAAAAGTTGACCTAAAATACATAATATATCTATCAAAAAATTAAATCCTCTCACAAAAAAGTCGGTCCAACTCATCATGTTTGTGCAAATGTTACATTTGATAGAAATATTGTCGTGTCCCTCAAAATATGTAACGTTTGCAGTAAGAAAGGGGAATTTTGGGTAAAAATTACCTTTTCTGTGCCCAAATTTACTTTGGAATGGTCTTTGGGCTCAAAACTTCCAATTTAAAATGGTTTTTTACATAATATTGCCCCAAAAGACATGTTGATACGTGAACATTCACACTTTTTATGCATCAGGAAGGATTGGCCCCTCTATGTAAAACATGCAATATGCAAAAAATGTTACCACTACAATGGCGGGAGAGTATTATCTTGTACTTGTGATGTGCGACTTCTGGTGCATCATAGCCATGGTACAAACTGTATTGGGACCATTGGAAGGATTTAACTTTTTGGGACACAAGTTCTGCACTTTGTAACAAACCTTGAAAAAAAACTTATATGAAGCTGTCAGCCCCTATGAACAGAGGATCACTCATGAATGAATATAAAATTAAATTGGGTATACAAGTAATATAAATCGTATATCCAAGATTGCAAAACTTATTTCCACATTCAAGGGCTTATGCTTATGCTTCAAATCCTGGTGGTGGGCCCCTGGGGGTGGGCCCTGTTACAAGAAGGTCACATGCTGCACTCTTCAGTAATTAAGTAACTTCATTTTTGAGCTACACTTCGGCTATTCAGTAATTGCCCTCATGTGGCTCAGGTGGAAATTAAGGTTATTGATGCACTTTTCTATGGATGTTATGATCCAAAATATGATTAAAAAAATCAAAAGTATACATATTTAGACCATATCAGGATAGCATAAAAATACATTAAGGCAGTTCGTGATCCACGGCCTCGTCCCCCCGACTTACCTAAAATGTTGAGATTTTCATATCATCTGAACCGTTAGCCTTACGAATCCATGTGTGCCCAATCTTACGTGCAAATTCGGTCGCATCTGTAAGAAATTCGCAATTTTGTATTTTCTGTCCGTAAACGGACAGAAATTACAACACAGTAGTCTATGGGACCGTGGGAAACGAGCAATTGCTCATAACACAAAACCACAAGATGCGGGATCAGCCCAAATTTTGAGAATAAGCTTTTCTCAAGGATATCTAATGATCAACAAATAAAAACGAAGTGCTGAAATCACGAAATGCCTTTTTACTCCGCAGTGCAAAAAGCTCTAGTCTTAGCGATGTTTTTATAGATGGCTTCTTGGCTTCTTGCAGTCATTTGGGAAGTCATCTCAAAAAACATTGTCTTATGTGTGTTGGAATGTGTCATGAAGTCATGACTTTTTCAGTTACAGTACAGGTAAAAAAATTGTGTAGAGAAGAAATATGGAATGCATCTTTTATTTGAAGCATTGTTTGGAGGGTCTTTCTAGTGCTCAAAACTGATGATTAACAGGGTTAAGTTTAGTTGGGGATCAATTAAGGAATTTTGCTAAGGAATAGTCATTGAAAAGTGAAAAGGTGGGAATTTTACAATTTGAGATCAAAATTAATCACAATGAGAGAGAGCTGAGTTTGGTGTGCTACAAATGTGTTTTTTTTTCTTTTTTTAAACAAGCTATATAATGCAATGGTATAGTTAGTGTCTCAAAAATATTTCATGTAATTAAGAATGAATTTGCCAAACGTGTGAGTCAGCTGTTTTTATGTATATTACCTCAGTTTTATATGTAGTGTTACGTAATATCATACAATAAATAATGGTGCTCTGATGCTATATGTGTCTCTACCGTTGTTTTATGTGATTTCATTAATAATAATAATAATGTCCATTTATAATCGTGCACACATCTGCACGGATTATTGTTATGCTGCCATCAGAAATTATCACAATTATTTCGCTTCATCTAGGTGGCAAGATGGCTAAGTGCACAATCCTAGGGTGTCCCAGAATGATTAGTACCCAAAAAAATCAGATATATATTATTTTTTTTAAATAATAAAATGGATGATATGGGGTTTTTTGCTGCAATCATTCAACTTGAGGCATACTTAAATTCAAATGTACATTTTAGATCTAAAAATGGGACTTATCCAAATGTGTAGAAACAGTCCAAAAGGGTCAGAGGTTCGGTATTTCGTCATTACGGATTAACAAAGTGCTAAAAATAGGGTATAGAACTGTTAAAAGGAAACAAATATTAGTTCACTCTTGCTTTTCAACTATTTGTTCCCTCTTCTTAGCAAATGTAAAAGCTGTAAGTTTAATGATTATCCATGCATACAAAGGGTTGGTCAGCTTTGTGCACATGAAATACATGCTTTCTGGATTTTGGAGGGAGTTTTGGATAGACTAATGATGTTGTACTGGTAGGCTAGTGCAGCCAAGTCATTGGATTACATTGGTAGGCGATTGAGGACCTAAACAAAATGTAGACCGATTTCATATAGAAGTCCCATTGATGCAAATGGAGGTATTAAATCGATTCCAGGCGCTGTAGGACGTTGTGCAGTAGTGCTTGACGGAATGAAAGGCAATACACATTGATCAATGGGACTTCTATACGAAACGTCTACCAACAAAATGGCTCGCCACTTTACTGTGCAGCAGAGGTCCTTCATTGCAAAAAGCTACTGGGAGACCAAAAATTACTTAGAAGTTAAGAGACGATTTGCTGCGAGATTCCCTAGAGAGTGCCGAGTCCCTTTTAAATGTGCCATTGCCTCCATCGAGAAAGTTTTGATCGCCATGGTATGGTCAATGTCACTCTGAAGTTGTGGTACCCAGAAAAACCGCCATAACAAGAAGCAAACTCGCTGGCGTCCACTGCCCTGACATAATGAGCTTACAATTCTTTCATATACAAACTTTATGTTAATGAATCAATTATTTATCAGTTGTTACTGACAGCAGCATTTATTATTTTGAATACGCAGAAGCTAGACCAATAATACTTTTAACTCCGATTTTTGTGCCAGGTATGTTTTCTTGTAAGCCTGCAGATAATCTTTTTTTTCTCACTTTGGCCAAAAGTCCGATCACCAATGTCTCAAATTGTAACGTATCATCGGTTTGCAAATCCGCGCTTTCAAGATCTAATTCTTCCGCAAGCTGAAATTATGCCAATCTCATTACATACCAGATACCATTCATTTGTTTTCATGCCAAAAGAATATAATTTTGGAAGTTTTGGGTAACACCCTTCTGGAATACTTCTGGTATATTGTACTATCACCCCTAACAGCGCCTCATCTTCGCTTGGGTCGACGAGACAATTGAGCCTAGTATCGGCACAATGACAAAACATGCTGCCCACGCTTAATGGTCTAAGGGATCACGATCTTGCGCTTATCCCGACTCCATGTGTTGTCGAAATAGTATAGCATTGAAAAACACAACGGCATAAAAGTTTTCCTGGCTGACGTGCGGAAAACACTTGTGTAGGTATGTTGGCAGGTCTTAACCTACAATCCTGGAATACTTGTTGACACACTTTAACTCTCATTTTGGAAATATTTCCCCCTTTCCCCCCAGCAGTGTTGATCAGTTCCTTATCATCACAGCCTGGAGGGTCCCTCAACATGTCGATGGGGGGTGGGGAAGGCAGGGTAAGTGGAATGGTTGTACATGCTATTGTCACATAGTTGGTAAACACATTTCTATTGTAAATACAAAGAAATCAAGTGTACAACTATTTATTTCCATGATTGTACCAGTGCACATCAGTGAAAGATAGGTTCTGGGACACTCTTTGATCATCCTTGTTTACGAGTCAAAGTACTTCGGTTACATTTAGTTTGAAATTGGTCCCAATGTACATACAGTGGTGGGGAGTCAAAAAACCCTACTTCATAATAAAAAATAATTAAAATAGTTAAGAATGTTTTTTGGGGCTCACATGTTTGCTCTGGTTATAAAGAAGGATAACAGGCTTTCAGAAAACGGTTATTTGGTGTCATTTGGACTTGAGAAAGAAAGTTCCTCCTATTTTGCTGAGAGACGTAAAAATTCTGTTTGGCCTATTTTGAGCCAAACAAAGGTGCATCGCTTACATAAAGTACATGGTCTTCACAGTGCATTTTGAAGCAAATATGTACCACCAAATTAATTGTTGAACAATATAAGGTGGGAGAGTAATTGAAGGATTATCAAAAATCTCCCGAAGATACAAAGAATCTATTAAAACGTGTTCATTTCCTAACTAAGAAATTTCAAGATCGCTGGGTAAGACCAAAGTTTCTTTGGTTCGCAAAAATTTCATGGTTTTACCTACAACGAACTTGGGAGCTAAAGTGAAACAAGAGTTTTGATTCCGCTGGAAAACACGTGCGATAATGAATTTTTAAGGTTAATTCCGATTTTTTACAGAAACTTCAGCTTTAGGTTTCTATGCATTTTATGTACGCTGATATAACTGTATTTTGCAAAATAATTCCTTAGAGATTAAACAAATCTCGGAGCGGTTTTAATTATGTTCATGAACGGCGACATTGAATGGAGTGATTTTCAATAACGGACTCTTTATGATGTAACATGGTAATTTAATTTTTTGAATATATTTTACTCTTTATTTACAAATAGACCATTTTTATTCAAACTGAGATGTTGTGTCGGAAGAAATCGAAACAATCTGACTTCATGTTTGAATTGTCTTTCATAATGTGTTATGGTATACGTTAGTGTCAGTCTCTCCGCATGTATGGCAAAATCGGCCAAACGAATTTTTTTTAGGTCTCTCTGCAACATTGACCATATTTCGACCCAATCCCGAAAGACACCAAATACACTTCGGATCGGCCTGTTAGATCTCTGTAAACACCAAAGCAACATTGAGCAAAAATAACTTGAAACCTTTGAGAAAAAATCTTTCCGGATGTAGGTTTTTTATGACTCACACTGTGTTTAGTGTTTGAGGGTCCCTAGTGGAAAAAGCTAACTGTGGCAATATATCTGAAATACTCAAGTGGTCAAAAATATTTTCTACCAAACATCTAAAAAAAGGTTTACCATAAATTAGATGCTAGACTATTAAAGGGGGATGACCCGATTTAAAAAATAAAGTTTTCATCTTGATTGAATGACCTGACCCCCGAAATCACATCTGTAAATTTGATGTGCGATCTATATCGTGATTTTGTGAGCCCAAAAAGTACTGTGTAAATTATTTTGGTCGACCAAATGGTGTGCTTTTTGTTCTGGGAGCAAATGGGAAAAGTGAATTTTGGGGGGAAAGTGAAATTTTCTGAGGGGAAAAATAAGACAATTTGGAATTTCAAACCCATTTTGGCCAAATGCTGATTTTCGGCAAAATTAAGGTAGTGTGGTCCCAAATTGCTGATTTTGGCCAAAAATCTGTCATTTTTCTTTTGGCCGGGGGGACTTGCACCCTCCCCCATTTTGTTGGGCAAACTTTGTGGCAAAGGAAGTCACTATTCACTTTATCAATTAGTCTAGCACATTATATGGGTTCCCATGCACCCGCTAAAAACTAAATTCTAACATGATTTATAGCACACATCTTCACAAATTCTGTTACCAAAATCAAATATTGTCCCCAAGGGTCTGTTTGGCGACCATTTTGGATTAAGAGAGACTAATATTACAATGGGGTTCAATTTAGTTGAAAAGTATCACAAATGATTTGTCTCATCACAAGGAATCAGAAAATATAGATGAGGTGACATCAATGTTTACAAACAAGTTAGCACCTGGTCTACTGACATGTTAGAGGTGCGAAGAATATGCCCATACATTTATAGCATTCAATAGCCTTATCACGCCTGATTGAGCGCGAATTTTAAAACCACAAGCCCTGCAGATGCTCACGCATATTGCCGGGCAGTGCTTTGTTTGTTGCCCGGCGTTGACGTCACATGTCAACTCATCTACTGTAAAAGTGGAAATTTTCGTGCTTTTCGCGCACTTCTGAGCTGACGCGGAATTAAAAACTCACGTATATGTTTATTTTGTGTGTAGGTCTATGTAGGTTAGCTGAAAAGAGCGAATTTAGAGACAAGCAAAAATGTTAGAAATTGCTGAAACGCGAAAAATTACACTCGCGAAAATTCACTTTTACAGTATATAGTTTGGCATATCTGTGATGTTCAGTTAAAGACACTATCAGTGATTCACCCAAAAGAGTTAAAACTATTTGAAATTTGCAGGAATAGCTTATAAGTGAAGGATAAGTCTCTCCCAATTCTCATAAGTTATTTTTGCAACTGAAACGTTGTCCAAAAAAGAAAATAGTAGTGTTGCAAGATATGAATCGCCATTCAGATACATGTTGTAGTAAGTGTCCGTACGGACAGCAATGACTAAATAATCAATTTTGTTCTTATCAAGTTGATTTCAGTCTTACCATTTGCAGGGTGTGTTAGGATACTAATACTCATTACAGACATGCAAAAATGTGATTTTTGATAAATTTTCGATTTTCTGACTTAGCAAATCACTGATAGTGCCTTTTTAGAGATATGGGTGAAAATGTGATAAGGGTTATTGAAAATTTAATTGGTTATTGTACAGGGGGCCAAATTTTCAAAATGCTTCAGTCTTTACAAAATTGGTGTCAAATTGTTGGTATGAGTATGGGCAATCTGGAAATGTACAGTTTCCATTATTTAGAATCTTCTGTTTTGGTTTATTGTTTAGGAAAGTGTTAAGTAGTCCCAAATTCCCATACAAAACAATGCAAATTTGACAAGAGGGTAACTTTATACTGAATTTTACCACCTAACTAAACACCCTAGATATTGCAAACTATACTTTTCTGGATTGCTCGTTCTCATGCCAACAACTAATGAACTTCTGTGGTAAAGATAGACCCTTGGAATTCAAACCATGATAAGGTCATGCGATATAACAGCATCTTAGGGAGGCCATCTGCTGCTAATTTAGGGGTGGCTCAGAGTCGCCAAAAATAATTTGCCCAAATCACAGTAAATCAAGAAATTTGGGCGTTGAGGTAAGCCTTCCCAGGTCACCCAACTGGGCCACCAAATCATGGGTTTGGCAACAATGGGGTGGCTTCAAAACTCCTCACCAGTTTGAACCCATTTCTGTTGTTCAGCCACCATCAACCGGCAGTTGGGTTTTGAGGTCTCCCTTAAAGAGACACGGGCACATTTGAAAAATAGTGCGCCCTCTATATTTTTCAAAATTGATATTTTTGCATGGTTACAAAGCTTTTATATACATTAGCCCTCACCTGAAATTATTAAGCCCAAATCAGAGCGCTTATGGGTAAACATAACAACTTTATTCAGCAGAAGACACAGAAAAGGTGTGCAACACAAGAAAACACATGCCAGAGTTGATTCTCACAGCATGCACCTTGTTTGACCAGTCTGTGACCTTTGTGGTTTTAATATCAATGAGTACGAATCTAAGATATTCATGTAATCGACACATTCATTGATTAAGTTACGACAAACTTAAAAGTTGGCCTACAGATTACCTGAATGTCTTTAGCCTCTTATTAATGTCCCGTTCTGCTTTTGGGTATGTTATTTTAATGTGTAAAATATATCTCTATTAATGGCCTAGACTATAATTTGCGAGCAAATTAAGAAATTTCATATTTTCTGAAAATGTGCCAGTGCCGGTTTAATAATTAAATGACTTGCACTGCAACTTATAGAGACATGAGGAGATTTCCAGGAAGAAGTGCCCCCAATTTTTCTCGAACCACTTTTTTTTACATATTTGGAATGCTTACCAATGTATTAGATCACACCTGAAGTGAATAAGCCGAATGCGCCGTCTTTATGTAATAAGATGATGATTTAGTACTTTCTGTCGTGCACGACAGAAAGTCAAAGCATGGTTTTCTATGGGGAACGATTACGATAGCAGGCGAGTTCAAAACAAGGTTTGCGGTTTTCTTTTGCACCTGTTTGTCTAATAACCCTTCGAAACGTTCTCGGTAGGTGGTCTACAACCGAACCAGTGAATTTGAGATTTGAAATTTGTAATTTGAAATTTGTATCCTAAAAATATCTCCTCCTGTCACTTTAACAAACTCAAGCTTGACACTCAAAATGTACCTCTATAATACCATACAATGTTGGTGATTTTTTATTTTCATTTTCTCCATACATGGTATAAATGTGCAAACAATACATGATTTTTACTATATTCTTCATTTTTATACCCATTTTTAGATACAATTTTCACTATGTTATGTTACATACATATATTACTCGTATCAAACGTTAAAAGCTTTTAGCAAAGGTCAAAGGTTACATTTTTTACATCCTGTGGGATACATAAATCACATTACAATATTGTACAGCTCCATGGCATGTTAATGCCAAATTGGCTAATATGCCAGTTTTCTAAAAAACTATGGTGATTTTTTATGACGTAATTAGTGGATATAGGGGTGTACGATATTGTGAAAGGCAACTCATATTTAAAAAGTATTCTTAAACACTTGAGATTGTTCACGCAATTTCATTGGTTCCTAGCCGAGTGATATTCGACGATATCACAAGGTACAGCGCATACGCATCGGCGCGATACGCATACGCACTGCTCGGGCCAATCAAATGCACAGAGTAAAAATGGACTGATCGATTTAAAATGCTCGGGTAGTTCGTTGGATAAAATCTACCATAATTTTAGAAATATGTTACTAATAGCTTCTTATTTTGAAGGAAGTGTTAAAGAATGAGAATAAAGGTATTGTTTTTAGCCGCTGCTGTGTGTCTATCGTGTCATATCACACAGGCTACAGTACTATTTTAGCGTTAAACAACTCCGCTGCGCCTTGTTGGTTTCTCAAAATAATGCTGTCGCCCGTGTGTTATGACACGATAGACACACGGCAGAGGCTAAAAACAATACCTTTATTCTCTAATTGTTTGTTAGCTTTTCAAAACAGCAAACCTCATTGAACTGGGGTCCCAAATGGCTGAGTTGTTCCTAATTAAATGAAATCTGTGTTGTTTTTTTCTTACAACACAGACAGACTTGGTTTTGCACACATTAAAGGTGCAACGAGAGATTTTGAGACACCCAAATATTAAGTCTCAATAGTAATTTTATATACATTAGACACTCAATAGATTTCTTACTTTGTATTTGGCAACAGAAATGGCATCAAAGAGAGAGGAAAAAAAAGCGATTTTGATTTGCTTATATTTCAATATAAAACAGGCTGAAATTCGTATTTGCTCCTATATGAAATTAGAAATTTCACAATTTTTGTACCAAAGAAACATTTCTCAGCTTAATCCTTTAAGATGGGGATATTGTTTATGGAAAGCTTTACATCGTGTCAAAAATCAGTACTTTCTATTTTTAGGGACACCTGATATGTGAAATCTCTCATTGCACCTTTAACATGTGTATTGATGATGTATAATAAAAAGACTGCCTGTCCATGTTACAAGTAAAAACCACAAATTTCATTAAATAATCATGCAATTGTATTATTATGGGATTTGCTGTTTTGAAAATCTAATAAAAAATACTTTTTAAATATACATAAATAATTTGCATAAATGTTTATCAAAGACCTGAAATTGGGGGCACTTTTAGGGTAAAGTTTTTCACTATATGACGCAAAATATTACCACCTATAGTGATCAGCACTGTCCCCTTAAAATGGCTAATTATATTCGACGAAACAAAACAGGCTCAGTGCACCCATTGGATTACACGCTTTATTCTGTTATCACACATTTTATACTCTGACAATAAAGCATGTAATCCAATGGGTGCACTAAGACTATTTAGCCCCTTAAAATATGTTAGACCCCATCCCACCTAGCACATAGGAAAAAAAGAAGTAACAATGACTGACACCCTGTTTTCTTCACTCACCAAACTTTCAGGTACCCATGCTTGTGCATAGGAATTGGAAAACACTCACCTTTTTTGCATTTTTGGTGTGAAAAACCACCTTTTATCTGTGAAATCTCAATTTTTTAAAGTTTAAATAGACCAACCATTTTTCACGAATTCACAAATCTTAAAATTTACCACCCTTTTCAAGCAAAACATGATATATGGTAAATCAAATAGAAAGTATTGTTTATTGGTAAACAAAACAGGTGCATGCGTGCAAAACAAATTTCACTAGGCTAAGTTTCCCTTCGGTCTATCTCACAGTAAATAAAAGCCATTTACAATATATTTGTTAATGAAAATCCATGGCGAAAATCATGCAAATTATTAAATGTCTATGTATAATAGTTTTCTATGACTCCCACTTTTTCGGAGGGTTCATGAACTGTCTAAGATGAAACAGGCGGTTCTGAAACCACAAAGGTCCCGCCCGTCGCGATAGTAAATGGAGGGCAATATTAATTTAAGATCACAGGGATTTGTAGTTATTTGACCTTAGCTGACCCTCTGACCTTGTGAAATGATTCAACAATTTTTTGGTTTAGAAATGTTGACCACATCCAAAAAGTGTCATGACCTACCACATGTTGAGTTAGTTGACCTTGGATACCCCCACGACCTTGAAATGACTTCAAAATTTTCAGCAATGAATGCGTAATACACCCATCAGTTTTCAATGCCATTACTACCAGTGTCTGGATTTGACTTGGATGACCCCAATGACTTGAATGACCATCAAAATGTTTAGCACTGAATGTTGACCACCCCCACCAATTCATCATCCTACACATATAGTGATTTGACATGGCGATGACCGACACTTGACCTTGAAATGCACCTTCAAATTTTCAAGCACTGAATGTTGACCAACCAAGTTTCATCACCCTAACGACAATTGACAAGGGCTATAGCAATTAAATTCCATTCGACCTTGAAGACCCCGCCATGACCTTGAAATGACTCAACCATTTTTCGGACGGAATGTTGACACAACCGACTAAGTTTCATCATCCTACCACATTTGACAAGGGTTATACCAATATATTCCAGTGACCTTGAATGACCCGCATGACCTTGAAATGACCTTCAAATTTTTCTGCAACTGGATGTTGACCCAAACCCACAAGTTTTAATCATCATGCCACAATTGCCAAGGCTTTATAGCAATTTAATCCTTTTTGACCACATTTGACCTTTTTTACCCATCGCCACCTCTCCACCTCCGAACTCATCCACCGCTCTACTTGGGTGGACATCTATGGTGCAAAAGATGGAACCAACATAATTGCAATATATCCTATTTTGACCAAATTTGACCCTTTTTCGGAACAATTTGACCTTTGACCTATGTCACATGACCCACTTACATCCCAGCCCACGCCTACTTGAGATGATCTATGTGACAAAGATGGACACCCACACTTGCTAGATCCAGAGATATGATTGGGACACACACAAGCACACACAAACGGACGCAGGGCATTTCTCTAGTCCCTCCCTTGCCAACTAAAGTTGGCGGGGGACCAAAAAGTACCATTTTGGTGATTTCACAAAAAAGTCAAATTTGCAAATTGATTGTGGAAAACATCCTTTATTTGCGATCCAACGCACGAGCATGGGTACGCGAAAGTTTGGCAAATGACAAGACCGTGACTGACACCAACATAATATGCTTATGCTGCATACCATAGAACTGGCCATATTCACTAGATTTCAGGTACTAATATCGTTATTTGCTGGTATTCTAAAAAGGAGACCTGGGTTTAAACCAGGGTTAGTCCAACATGAGTGGACCTTTTTTCCTTCCAACATACTCTAAAAATGTGCTGTAACGGGTGAGAAAATTCCTCATGGATGGGCTGGAATGACCCATTCCATTGATCTTACACAGTATTTTGAAAGAAAAAAGAACCACTCATGTAGGACTAACTCTTGTTAAACCCAGGTCTAAAGTTCAGAATACCAGCCATTAGTTCTACAATTGCTTTTCACTTCACACCAGGTTTAATATTAATACAATTGGTTCA
>JAMKCH010011389.1:0-32452 GCA_023653785.1 Ophioderma brevispina
GCTCATTCTATCTTACTAAAAAACCAAACTTTGTCGGCTATTCGTTTCGCCGTCCTTTACATACGGATTATGATTTGGTATGGTGGCAGAGCTCTGGCGTACGAGGTTTGTTGTTCATGTTTTCGAGGGGTCTTTTGGGGGTCAAGGTCATCCAGGGGTCCTTATTGGGTAACTTTGCCCGTGCTTTTGACGGATGGATATGATTTTGGTATGTGGTAGACTTACGCTGTACAGTTTAGTGGTCATGTTGTTTTGAGGGGTCCATTTGGGGTCACAAGGTCCTCCAGGGGTCATTATTGGTACGTCCGCCGTCTTTGAACGCTATGGATATAGTTTTTGGTATGGTGGGAGAGTTTCGCCGTAAGAGTTAATGGTCACGTTTTTCGACGAGGGGCATTTGGGGTCAAAGGTCATCCAGGGTCATTTCGGGTAACTTGGCCGTGCTTTTGACATATGGATATATTTTTGGTATGGTGGGTAGAGTTTCGCCGCTGTACGAGTTTATGGTCATAGTATCATGGTTTTCGAGGGGTCCATTTGGGGTCCAAGGTCCATCCAAGGTCATTATTGCAATACTTGGCCATGCTTTGACGTATAGATACGAGTTTTGGTATGGCGGTAGAGTTTTTTGCCGTACGAGTTGTGGTTTACGTTATTTCATTTGGAGGTCAAGTCCCAGACAGGGTCTTTATCGGGTAACTGGCCGTGCCCATTTGGCGTATGGATATGATTTTGGTATGGTGGTAGAGTTCGCCGTAAGAGTTTAGTGGTCAAAATTTTGAAGGGTCATATGGGGGTCAAGGTCATCCAGGGTCTTTTGGTAACTCGCGCCGAGTTTTGGTATGTGGGAGAGTTTCGCCGTTCGAGTTTCAGTGGTCACTTTTTTTTCTTCGGAGGGGTCTTTGGGGCCAAAGGTCATCCGGGTCCTTATCAGGTAACTTTAGCCAATTTTTGGTATGGTGGTGAGCTTTGCCGTCCCGAGGTTTGTGGGCCATTTTCGATGGTTCATTTTGGGGTCAACGGTCCTCCAGGGGTCATAATTGAGTAACTTGGCCATGCTTAATGACTGAGTAAGTGCCCTGGGTGCTAATTAGGTCGAATCATCCCCCTTCTGAAACATTCCAGAACAGTACCATCTAAGCGGGTATACTCATCTAGCGTGTAATACTCCTTTAGCGATATACTCATCTACGGGTATACTCATTAATCTAGGTATACTCATCCGGGATATACTCAATCTAGCGGCGGGGGGTCCCCGCTAGTAATGACAAACAGTAAGAGCGTTGAGAGATTGGCTAAAGAAATGGGTAAAGAAGCACGTGTTTCGCTGCCTTCCAGAAGAGATTAAGAAACATTATACATTGCTTTTTTGTTGGCTTCCATTGCACGTACTATCTGAGAAGTTGCTACGAAAACGCTTGTTATTACAAACTCATGAACAATGATGATGGGGGAGAATAGACAACAGTTCTTGTGGTCTTCCCTGTAAATAACTGCTCGCCAGTGAAACTAAATCTCTACACCACCAAACACTGTTTTTTTCCTAACACATCATGTCTCTTCCTCAAGTATACCCATATCAAGACTAGACCCCATCGCAGTCCCCTTTTTCTAAGGGTCTGCCTTGCTATAGTTTCATTGACGAGAGGAATTTTCAAGTGAAAAAGTAACTCATTGCCTGATGATGTTTACCCTCTCCAATGTGATGTACTATCTTCTGATCAGAACCCACAGAGGCATCAAAACCGCCGCCCAACCATATACCAGGATTGGTCTTTATTAGCCAACCGAGAAACCACATAGACAGTATGGATCTTGGAGCCTGCTAGTCTGGGATATTAAACCACAAATACCTGTTGGGGTCAGGTGCAGTGGCTAGGCTACTTCAGCCTTGTTCTAATGGCTTTTGTGTTTTAGTCTTCCCTGTTAAAAACTCAGTGCAACTTTTTTGCAAATGCAGAAATAAGCTTACCTATAGAACAAGGCGCTCTGCCTGATTGAATTTATTGAACTTGCTATGGGAAGGCTGACAAGCATGGAACATATGCCATGTGAATTAAGCCATCAAATAGGTGCTTGATAAAATGAATTTGTGCCATGGTATTGCTATTTCTATAGTTTAGGGAGGGGAATATGCTCCCCTCCTCCCCCCCTCGCATGCATGTTTCTGCTTATTATGATCTTTGACATTATTTGGTCAGACGTGGTGAACCAGTGAATGAAGTTGGTATGTGGCATTGACAAGGCAAGCGCAGAGCATACTTGCCCTGTATGGGAAGATCAAACCATGCCAGAATCTTGATTATTCAGCATTAAATGCTCCTGACGGCTTATCACAGAATGTCTTCGTGTGTCCCAACACCAACGTAGAACTTATACATCCTAGCAAGAATTGCTCACCAGACATCCGTCTTAGTGTAGCGAGCATGCAAGAGCGTAGCTGCTACGTAAGTGAAAAAAAGCACATATGGTCCAGGCAAAGCAGCGACCTGCTGTCAACCGCCTAAATCCAGAGAGAGGTTCCTAAGCAAAGTCCAAACTCTAGAATCCAGTCTCTAATGAGTATAAGAGAGTCGCATTGTGGAAAAGAAAGACTTGCTATCCACCACCACGTATATCTGTTTGCAATTGAAACCTGGTGAGCAATCTTCCACACCTGAGCCGATTCCTCATGGGTTGAATGGCTATGGCCATCACAATTGAGAAGAGAACTGGCCGTCTAGGTTTCCTTTCAGAATGGGGCTACCTGGAACAGATCAGAACACTACCTTGTGGTTGTGGAACAGCACCACAGACAATGGAACCTGGTCGCGTTGGGAGTCTGCCCACACTTGGAGGCAACAATGCACAAACCAGGACCTTGCGGAATTCATGAACACCAGACATTGTACCCATCTCTGTCTGGATCATATTTTGAGAACCACTGTGTTTGTATACGATAAGAAGACCATCATGAATTTTCATGAACATAATCTGCTATTCCATTTGCTTATTACTATGACGCGTGCTATTCCCTAGATAAATAGATTTGACTTTTCCCTACAACCTAGTCCCCAGAGCACAGTGAGTGGAATAGGTGATAGGCCCTAGCCAGTACCAAGGGAAATAGTGTGCCCGATTTCCCCGATCCAAACTATAAAGTATTTGTATCTTGTGCAACTTGGCACTTCTTCTTTGCAGATTTTTTTTTTGACAGTAGAAGAAGCAAACTCTCTCTTACACACACACTCACACACCACACACACACCACACACACAAACACACACAGCACCAAGCACACAATACACACCACCACACTTGCTATATGCGTTGGTGTTTCAATTTATTTGTAGGCATATTGATTTAAGAGCCTTAGATTTGGTCATTTACCTCGCAGCTCAATATGTCTATATAAACTGCAAGGCAATGGATGTGTGGGAGTTGCTTGTTTAAGTGTATTCCTTCTATGGAAATATTTGAACTGTTTCCCTTCAACCTCGTCCCAGAGTCAAAGTGAGACGATAAAACCTGAAATACTACTGGTTTATATTGGCGGGGAAATAGGGCCCACTATTTGCCCTTGTACTGGCTTCGGGCCTATCAACACCGCGCGCAACCGCTCACCTCGGGTTCCGGGTGATAGGCCCGTATCTTAGTACCCTCAAAAGGGAAATATTGTGCCTATTCCCTCCTAACCAAACCACTTAGGCCTCGTATCTGTATTTTCTGTTTTTTTTCTATTAAGGACATCCGCTTTAAACTGTAACCCCTTTTTTCATTCACTGGTTTAAAAACTACCTAAATTCACTTCTTCATCAATTATGCCCTCTCCAACACGTAAGTCCATTTAAAATCAAGAGCTCTCCCACTCCAGTAACATCAGTGTAAAAGTCTACAATGCTTAGCACTGTCAACTATCCTTCTTCAAATAAAATTTTTGCAATGGTTCATTTTTGGATGGGCGGTGGAGGTGCTAATGTGGCATTTGTGATTCCTGTATTGAGTATGGTTCAAATTCTGTGAGCAAAGTTTAATCCAAAATGTTGTTGATACCATATACCCGTGAGCTAGCACACACATTGTAACACATCTCAAACAAAAAGTTTTGATTGATTAAATATGTTTACAGACTGACGGGACCCCTGAACGTGAATTCTTAATTGCGCACACATTGTTCCTTAAGGAAGGGTGCCAAAACAATTTGTATCAGGGGTCAAATGTTTTAAATTGATTCCAATCATGTTGGTTGAAAAGCACACCATGTTTTGTTTCTAACCATCAGGATTCAGAAAGGTATAGTTTGTATAGTGCAGCCTAAATTCATTTTTAGGCAAAACAGCAAAAATCAATAATAATGGTCAATTTCATTTGGAACAGGGGTCAATTTTAAAGTTGCTCCTATTTTGGATAAAAAAATTGTGCAAATTATTGGTGGAGTTCATATGGGTTAAACTACTTATAGTTTTAACTGTCTTAATGCTTAGTTTCCAATGTAGGGGCATAGAATGTCACCGTCCATGCTATCAATTGGGCTTTTCTTGTTACCCCCCTACTTTCTTAAGCAATCATTTGAGACACTCAAAACTATTTCCTTATTTTAATCCTTGAGCTCCACCAATAATTGCACCATTTGTATCCCAAATCGGAGGCAATTTTAAAATTTTGCCCCCATTTTAGTCGAACAATATAATTTTACTTATTTTATTTTTTTCAGATTTTGCTGTTTTTTAGCCTCTAACTCTGAAACTTTAGGCTGTTACATATTACAAACTATACCTTTTCTGAACCCCTTCTGGTTCGACCATAATTGGTATACTTTTCAACATGGGGAAAAAAAAAATTGGCATCAATTTAAAAAATTGACACCTGTACAATCTTTGTCTTGTGCCCCCTCTCTTAAGGCACCACTAGCGGCCCTAAGAATCGCGTTCAGGGGTTTCCTATAGGTGTCTACATATTTAATCACCAAACCTTTTGTACTTGAGATTGTTACAAATGTGTGCTAGCTCCGGCTAAGCCTATCTTGCGGCGTTATGATGTTATGCACAAATTTTGTGCTTGTATGACATGCCCATCTGCACTGTGCTGTAATTTCTCTCTCCGTAAACTACAAAAATTGACATTTCTTTCTTGCGAGGACGATCGAATTTTGTTATGTCAGCTTAGCACTATGAACTGCTACGATCAAAGATACACAATCTCAATTTTAAATGGGCTTCGGGGGACGAGGCTTGTGATCACGAAATGCTCCTTTAACCTACTTCGCATTAACCTTTTGGTTCAATCTTCACGGCCGTAGTTTCATTTGAGTCAAACAGGTAATTAAAAGCACGCCGATCCCAAAGAGAAACGAATGTTTGCAAATGTAAAACGTAAAAGTTAAGAGCAGCTCACCGTGATAACCACGGCGGGAGTTCAACTGTGCACCTACCAAAATCGACTTGCGTGTGGTTGTATGGAAAGAACATCAGCATTTTGACAATTGAGCTCTTTGCTAATTGTATTAGTCACGGCGTGATTCAGTGTAATGATATTACATGTATGTCTTCGATAGATGACAAAGCTTGTGAAGGCTTCAGCCTACCTTATTTCTTACAAAGGTAGCAGACTTAAGTTCCGGGAGAGCCGTCCGTGGCTATTAACGTCCTTTTCTTGTACAAGTATTAATATACTGTCGCTACCAAAATTAAATCGTGTGATCACCATTTATATGGATGAATCATCCCCCCGCGTGGATTTATTTATCAATCCTTTCATAAGATTTAATAACATTTAGTGAACCATGTTGTAAGATTGTTTGAAATGTTGTTGCACAACAGAATGCATGACATAAAACATTATCATTCTACCTCATTTTACATTTATTAATCTCGTACATGGAGCTAGTCCCTCATAAAGATCGATCCCGTCACTAAGGTCTACTAGCAGCGACCACAGTTACTCGTGTTGCGTCCCGTAGCCACGTGCGGGCTCGATTGCTTAAAAACGAAAGTTTGGCGATTGTCAGACGTTATCATTGGCGATTCTTCTTTTACCGCACTGTTTCATTATCAATATCTTATCTTCATCGTCATATTCCATCACCGCCATGTTCATCGTCGCGTCGGTCGTCGGCTGTCATCAACACCGCCGTCGTCGTCATCACCCCGTCGTCATCTCGTCGTCATCGTCCGTCATTTCGTCCGTCATCATCATCATCATCATCTGTCAATCATCGTCCTCATCATCGTCCAATCGACAATAGAATCGTCCTCATACTCGTCATCATCCTCTCATCGTCATCATCGTCATCGTCGTCATATCGAATAGAAAAGACAAAGTCAGAATATCGGCATCAAAAGCAACTGACGAATAAGAACTTAGAACTTGCGAGAGTAAAAAAATAGACGGGCCTGCGAATTTATTTTTGTCGTTATGGACGAGGTCGCCACTACTACAAAGATAGCACTTAAAAACCCCTAGCTCTCAGTTTTTTAACAACATTCAATTCGTTAACATAATAACCATTTTAATAAATCAACCCCGGATAGGGTTACCTCGATTCGACATTAAAGCATCATCGATATTGGCTTCGATTGAGAGACAAAGAGTGATAAAGAGTAGCACAAAAAGAAGGAGAAGACTCGGAAGAATATGAAGTTTGAAAAAAAGGAGGAAAATTGCTCAAACATATTAAAATTGAGACGCAGAAGAATTAAATAATTTTTTCTATAAAATAAGCCATTCGGTCTTGAATTGGAAACACGCGCCCTTCCGTGGGTTTGACTTAGCGCATCATCACTCAGAGTCTTCCAGCTTAAACTGCGATTAACTTTGCATTTTGCCTCATTAGCCGATGTGTGTATCATCAGTTTTTGTCGACCCTTAATTCTGTGACCAATGAATGAATAACCTCCACTTGTTCGCGTAGACTCAAGCGCAACGAGTGAGAAATTAAGCCGGGAGATTTCCGGCTAGATATGTTGCCAATCCATGCTAGACCCCCAGAGTCTACGTTTAGCCAAAAACCAATATCAGGGCCAATTAGCGCACCAACTGATTGCCCGAAGAACGACCTCACAATTTGAAGTGGAGCGTGACAGTCAGGGGGAGCCGGTAGCGACCCGTGGAGGACCAGATTAGGGGTGTTGGAATAGGATCAGCCGCTGGGAGGGGTAGCGATTGTTGCTAACAAGTCAGCTGTGACTGAAAGGATCATTATAAAATGAGCTCAACTGATTCATTTGTTATTGTTTATGTTCGGTCTGGAGTTCTTGTAATTTTTACTAATTCGTTAGTGAAATATATACTGGTGAAAGATGATTTCAACAGGTAACGAAGATTGCCTGCTTAGGCCTCCCTTGCCAGCGTCGTATCGACAGGTTGTAATGAACCGTTCATGTTGCCAGTTAGTACGGAGAACGATTCGTTGTCCAAAAGATAGTCGTTGCCCTATCTGTTTATTCCAAACATGTGCCCAAATATTTAGGGTTTTAATTAATTGAATAGTTTTAAACGTTATAGCGAAACAATCAAACCAGATTTGCATGTTTAATATAGTGCTATATCAGTCATAATAACACACTCACGAATCATTTTATAATTTTAGCGGGGTGGAATTCAGACAGAGATTGGAATGAATAAGATCTTACACAGAGAAAACACTGCTTAAAAAAGTTAAACAGTTGTTTAAAAGTTTAAACAAGTTGTTACGGGTGAACTGACAGTGTTGTTCAGTTCATCCGTTAACACAACTTGTTTAAAACTTTTTAACAAATGTTAAACTTTTGAACAGCGTTTTCTCTGTGTATTGATTTATGGGAACAACGCCACTTTCAAGTGGACATGGGTTTAAACTGCCTCAAATACGGTTATATCTGGGTGACCTCTGTTGATGTTCATGTAGTCTTGGGGTTATGTTGATTCCGGGCCACCATGGTATGTCCAATCAGATGGAGCCATTGAGCAGTGTAAATTACCATATTCTTACATTATGGCCGATATTCGTAGCGTTTATCACTTTGATGCTCGCAACCATGCTGTATGATCAGTGGTTGTCCCGTATATGCTGCCACACCATATTATTTGCACAATGAAAATCTTAAAAAGGCCCGGTCAAAAGGCTCCATCAGCTCTTGCAAATAAGCTGCGCGCTTGGTGTACGCATGCGGTCGTGACCAGAATTCGTCACACTTTGATCACTCTTTATTGGTTGCCTGTTGAGGAATGTATCAGAATACAAAATCCTCCTTTATGTGTAAGGTTATGCTTTAATAATAAGATAGTCTCTTCACGGACAGGCTCCAGAATACCTTATGATAGTCTAACTTTGTATGTTGTTAAATAGAATTGATGGTACAAGACGAAAGCTACGATCTCCTTCTGATGTTCACGGCTTGTTATTCCTCGCCACCAAGCGTAAAATTGGCGAGAGATCATTTAACGTAATTGGCCCTAGGCTGTGAACAAGCTTCCTGTTAATATTAGGAGGGTCCCGGGACAGGCTCATTCCGCCATATTTAAACGGCTCCTGAAAACATACTTATTGCCATGTTTAATTTTGTATTTTTTTTTTTTTTTTTTTAAGCACCTTTCAGAGTTTTTTTGTGTGCATTTTTCATGTATTAAACTACTGAGCCAATAGATATTGGATTGGATTATGCGAAGCATGGTACAATTTGGTAGCATGGATTGTTTTTAGAAATAAAAAGACATAGACAAAGGTGAGTTCTTAAAAAAGTACCACCAATGAGGATAATCTCGTCTACCTGAGCATTTTTTGATAACAAAACTCCCGAAGGGGGAGGGGGTGGTTACCAACCCCCTGTGAGTTCGTTGTTAAAAACTCAAAATCTGATTCCTGAAAATTTGGTACCACCAGATATCTTAGAGTTTCTTCTTTTCCATTGTATTAAATAAGTTCAACGTCCCCTTAATGACGTCACTATGACGTCATATGTGAGGAATGTATGAAAATACTTGAAGATAGGGGTGAAATGATATTTCGCAATTGAGCGATCAAAACGTTAACTATAGCACTAAAGGCTCTATTATATAATACTAGTCATGTACATCAAGTAGAGCAAAAACCGCATGACATCCGGATATTCCTAACTTTTAGCGAAAAATTCCACACTGTCTGTGGCAATGGAAATTGAGTTTATGCTGACATGCGAAATTTATGGCGTTATTGTGACGCTGTAGGCATGTTAGAGACTCATGTCGGTATCATGGAAAGAGGAGGACCAAAATCAAGTTTCTGTGTATCCTGACTGTGCTAGGCAGGTGTACTTATCTCCCGAAAAGGGGGTGATGGTTTCCCCCATCCATCATTTGGGATCACCCTGTATCGTATCTATACCCCGGTGGATGTTCGTTTTGGATGACAAATGAGGGAATATGTCAATGATGATTACATAAATAATTTGGCACCAAAAAGGGGGTTAGCAAGCCGAGGTAATAATCTGACCCCCCCCCCCCCCTCGGTAGACGAGGTTAAAAAAAAAACCTTTATGATTTACAAAATGATTGTCGAGGCATATGCCCTGCTTAAGGTAGAAATGATCCTAATCAAAAATGTTTTTCCATTAAAAGAAATCAATTTCTTTTTGTGCAGTTTTTAGTATTTTCAAACATGAAAAATAAATAATAATAATTATAACTGCTTTATAAAGCACCATTCCTATAAGATCACGGCGGTGTTGCCTATGATATACGCTGCCGTCAGGAAATCATCATTTCGCTTACCTATTGGCTTCCCCAAACAGCTACCCGAATATCGCTTGGGTCGACGAAGCAAGCGAGGCAAAGTGCATTGCCCAAGTGCAAAAACATTGGCCGCAGAGGGGCTTGAAACCCACTCATTTGGATAGAGTAGGCGGTCTTATCCACTGCGACACATGTGCCCCAAAATGGATACATTTAATAATGTTGTTTACTTAGCCATGTGTTTAGATTTTGTATACGGATTATTTTGCTTAAAAAAAAACCTTCCCCCCAACCCCCCCACAGAAAAAAAAATAGAACCAATTTGTTCTACACAGACCAGGGAATGAGTACAAATGAAGCCAACCTCAATTCACGCATGCGTTGACGGAAGCGGAGATTTTGTTGCAGTTTAATGAAGATCTCCAATACAATATGTGACATTGTCGATCATATTTGACACACCACTTGCTACTTTAAGTTTGATTCACGATTTCGTTGATCTTTTCAAATACTTGCATATCACGGCAGAGAGCACGTCCGGTTTTTTGATGACGAAATATTTCGCTAATCTTACTAATCCCCTTAATATAACTGTCCTAGTGTTTGAAGCTTATTTTTCACTGAACCGTGACTGGTTGGACTGCGTAATCTCCATGGATTTGGGTGGTTTTATCGCTTCAACTATGTTTCCATGGTTACATGATGCATTGCATTTGTTGGCCGTCCATCTTAGGTGCGACAAGATCTCTATAAAGGCCTCAGTTTAATAGGACGACATTCATGATAACTTGTAAATTTAATCACGCGAAATGTGAAAGATCGCTGTATTTTGGATTGTTAAACCCCTTAACCCCCACAACCAAAACCTGAAGATGTTGCTAACAATCAAGACAATGAATTGCGTTTAGAAACGTTTACGCGTGCGCCTGTCAATTAACCTTACAAACGGTCATGTCCAGCGAAAGTTGTCGACCTAAATGCCAGACTGGTTCGAAGAGGTTTCAAGCGTTTTCAGTGACCGCTCTTTATCTTTGATCTAAAAAAACCTAAAACTGCTGAATATATTGCCCATTAACGTCCGACCCTATGAGAAAAACAGCCTTAAAGAATACCCTACCTATTACCACACAAAAAGGCCCCTTATAAGTATCGTCTGAATAGCCTGATGCTAAACCAAAGAATACCTTTCCCATTACCGCCCATCCCTATGGTCTTAAAGGTCCATGGTCCGATCGCTAATAGCCTCGTCCTCAGGGACGTCAGATTTTCCGAAGTAGTCAAAATTTTGGTATCAGAAGAAAGCTACTGTTTTTCTCATTTACCCTGTGAAATCTTAGGGCTAAAGGATGTTTGGTTTGTATGTTATGAGCGAAAATATGCCCCATTTTGGTCAACCAATATTAATTTTACACAGTACTCTATGGGGATTACAAAATCACGTTTTAGCTCTCACTTCAAAACGGGTTGTAATATCGGCGCTACACTTTACAGATGGGGTTTTGGGGTGAAGGCCATTCTATCAAGATGAAAAATTTATAGACTTAAATCGGGCCATCCACCTTTAACAGTCGTAAACTAAACTACATAATACCTTGCCCGTTTATTGTCTTACTAGTTAAGTACTCTTAATTTCTAATTTGCGAACAACCAACACAATTTTAGTATTTTTGCGTTTCATGGCCTTAAAGTCGAAAATCACCCTTTCAGCATTCAAGCAAAATCAAACTAGGTTCATATCAAATTGGATCGCCACTTAGCTTTACTGTAACTCGATACTTGGCCTTACTGTAACTCGCCAATTTGCATTACTGTAACTCGCCATCTCACCTTACTGTAAATCTCAACTTGTCCATACTGTAACTCGCCACTTGACCTTATTGTAACTCGCCACTTGACCTTACTGTAACTCGCCACTTGTCCTTAGTGTAACTCGCCAGTTAACCTTACTGTAACTCGCCACTTGACCTTACTGTAACTCACCACTTGTCCTTGCTTATAAATCGCCACTTAGCCGTACCTTAACTCGCCGCTGTGCCTTATACTATAACTCTCTTGTTGGTCTTACTAGCTATAACTTGCCGCGTGTTGCTGTAACTCGCCACATAGCCTTACTGTAACTCGCCACTTGGCCTTACTGTAACTCGCCAATTAGTGTCACTGTAACTCGCCACATGGCCTTACTATAACTCGGCACTTAGACTTACTTTAACTCGCCACTTGGCCTAACTGTAACTCGCAACTTTACTGTAACTCACCACTTGACCTTACTGTAACTCGCCATTTAGCCTTACTGTAACTCGCCATTTAGCCTTACTGTAACTCGCCACTTGACCTCACTATACCTCGCCACTTGGCCTTACTATAACTTGCCAATTATTCTTACTGTAACTCGCCACTTGGCTTTACTGTAGCTCGCCACTTGACCTTACTGTAACTCGCCACATGGCCTTACTGTAACTCACCACTTGGCCTTACTGTAACTCGACACTTGGTCTTACTGCAATTCGCCACGTGGTCTTACTGTAACTCGCCAATTGGCCTTATTGTAACTCGCCACTTGGTAACTCGCAATTTTGCTTTACTGTAACACATCAATTGACCTTACTGTAGCTCGCCTTTTGGCCTTACTGTAACACGCCACTCGGCCTTACTGTAACTCGCCACTTGTCCTTAATGTAACTCGCCAGTTAACCTTACTGTAACTCGCCACTTGACCTTACTGTAACTCGCCACTTGTCCTTGCTGTAAATCGCCACTTAGCCGTACCTTAACAGTTAAGGCTTAACTCGCCACTTGGCCTTATATTATAACTCTCCTGTTGGTCTTACTAGCTATAACTTGCCGCGTGTTGCTGTAACCCGCCACATAGTCGTACTGTAATTCGCCACTTGGCCTTACTGTAACTCGCAACTTAGTCTCACTGTAACTCGCCACATGGCCTTACTATAACTCGGCACTTGGCCTTACTGTAACTTGTCCATTAGTCTTACTGTAACTCGCCACATGGCCTTACTGTAACTCGTCACTTGGCCTTACTGCAACTCGCCACTTGGCCTTACTGCAATTCAATTCGGCACGTGGCCTTACTGTAACTGGCCACTTGGCCTTATTGTAACTTTTTGTGTATAACAAAAATTCCGGATCCGGAATTTTAAAACAAAGTTCTGATTTTCTATATGAAGGATATCGATTTGAGCTTAGCTATTTCACAAAGTGATTAGTATACCAGAAAACTTACCCTCAGTGGGTTCACTTTTTATTGGGTCACCATATACCTTTCAGAACAATCTGCAGCTTTTGAACTGAAACAAAATGGAGCACAATACCGGAAACAAGAAAGGGCCACAGATTCGTATGATAGCCAAATGAAACTGTCGCAGGCATGTGGCATCCTTCAAGTTCAAACTAGTATATATCGAATCCCGTGATCTTCATTTTGATGTAATAGGGTGGGGTTAAAGGAGAATTAGCTTGGGGGAAATTGCTAAAGTGTTCCTAATTTCATTCCCAGATATTTCTAGAAACCGGTGTAATCCTGTAGTATTTTTCCCAAACATTCGGTGAGTCAAAGCACAACCGCAGTCTCCTGTATATCATCCTCTACTGATTTCACGTCTATAACTGAAAGGCATCATGATCCAAACATTTGTGCAAGGCTGCATTCAATAGGCAAAAATAGTAGCCATTTGCAAGTTCTTCAATCTACCCTGTGCTTTCTTAAAATTTGAAGATAATTCAACACAAACCGGTGATCAATCAAAAACAGGGAGTTCCCCTTTACCCCTCTATTACATATCACCAATTTAGTGTTGGAGAAACATGCCAGGTATGTCTGCTGGCGAAATGCCTCAGAAACCGTTGCCTGAAGTTTGACAATGATCTTTTGTTTGTTTGCTTTTTCTTTACTACAGGTTGAGTAAAAAATTTTTTAATTTTGTATTTCATTGGTAATAAACGTGCATTTTAATACAATTATTAACACATGTGGGGATCTAGGAAACCATTTCATTATCTTTAATTTGCTCCACATATAATTCCCAAATTGTCGGTTAGTATAGGGCCGAGCTACAAGTCTTTTGAATCAAGTAGTCCGTTTCCCCTATCCACGGATTCCAGTTTGAAATGCACGGTGGCCAACTAACCGCAAATACTCCCAAATGATTGATAAGGGTAGGTATGTTATGTCAACTAAAGTGGTATCTTAAAGGTGTCAAAAGCCAGTGTGAGATAATGGTAAGTTTTATTGACACACTTCAAGATGTGGCATATTTTGGTGTATATCGACGGCTTAACAAACCCAAAAGCGTCGTCACGATGTATGTCCTTCATATTGTATGATTCATTTCAACTCCTGATAAGTTATATCAAGTCACTTATTTTCAAATGATTTCGGCGTGATGCGCACGAAGAAGAAGAGAAACGTTAAGAGGAGAACCGTACAACATATACAGTGATTCATTGAAAATTAGATGAACCATAACCATAAATAAACCCATCTCGTCTGTCCATGCGCTATTTTAAAATGTATAACGTGTTAGCGATACGGTCGGCACGTGTGCGTCCTGCATGACAAAGAAACTTACAATTATGCAAAGGTCACAGGTGAATGGGTATGACGCGACTGATGCCGTTGTATCGCTTAACACATCACATTATCCCATATACACTAGCGCGAATTTCAAATAGCGACATGGTCAGACAAATGATTTAATTCATTTTTAATGGCTAGTATTAAATCAGATTATCCATGAGACCACTCAAATGTGTTCAATAATTATTTTGGATAACGTATATTGTTTAAGCTATTCTTAGTACGAGTGCGCTTTAAGAGGGAATAGATGATGGTAAATTGTGGACTGAATTTTTTGTTGGGATAAAAAGCGTCAACTTTTTTTTTGCCAGCACTAGCCCGATTTTCTTCTAGGACACTAATTGCTTCGTAAACGCCATTACGTTTTAATGTTGAATCCATGTGGACAGAGCGATAACACAACTACAGGATTCAAACGACGGTCTGAGCTTGGTCTATTGCCTATGGGCTTTGCAGCAAATTAAAGATAATGAAAATAAGCTTTCAGATGGTACCATATGTTAGAGAGAGTTATGTACTTAAAAATTCAACATGCCAGACACACTCATGGTAAAGTTTTTTTACTCACCTTGTATGTAAACGATAGCGGTTTATCACCGTTTACCAAAAAATATTATTGATTCGTTGGAGAAATCTAATCATTCAAAATGTACCATCTTTCTTGAAGCATTTAGCTCCCAGAAAAAAAAACGTGTCGTATGGTTGAGACTATATGCCATCGGCGGCGCCATTCTTTCCATCGCTTTTAAACTCTGAGAGCAGAGAGACTGGCATTCCATGTCATCGGCAATACATGACGTGTAAAAACAAAACAAAACATAAAGAACATGCAATGGACATAAGAAGATTTTTCTGAGAATACAAATTCCCCTGAATTTGCACTTAATTGGTTTAGAGAACACCTAAAAAAGGCCGGTCATAGAGGTAATAATTATGATTAACTAAAAAGTCGAAAAAAATTAGTTCTTAACTTGCATGCTAGGGGGCTCATCGACCGTACAGGGAAGCATCAACAACTTAAAGGCCGACTCAGAGATTTCCCGAGGAGGGCGCCCTCAATTTTCAAACAAATTGTGTTTTTTGTATATAGGCTACATAATGCTTGTCCATATACTAAAACACTGTGTGAAATAGCTAAGCTCAAATCGAAGTCCTTCATATAAAAAATCGCAACTTTGTTATAAATTTCCGGATCCGGAAATTTAGTTATACACAGTATATGGCACTGTATACTACACATAAATGTTTACTGCATGCAAAAGAAAAATCCGATACACCTCAAACTTTGGAATTGGGCATTTTAGGTGACTATATCTTTAGTTCTAGTTGACTATTTTCAATAAATACACAACAATTTATATTTCAAAAATCTCTGAGTCATACTTTAACAAAAACAATAAAATAAATCTTATAAATTTACCCCCCCCCCAAAAAAAAAAATAATAATAAATAAATTTAATCCTTAAAAATTTAAGTTTTTCCAGACAAATTTCAAGACGGTAGACGATTGTCTATACCCTTGTCCGGACAAACGTAGACATTGTCTATATTCTTTTGAAATATATCTGGAAAAACTAATGTTTTATTTGTTTTCGAATTTAAGGTGTTATGGTTGTATTTGCGGTGCACATGCCGCTGTAAAAACAGTGATTAGAGAAATCAAACATTATTTGCACCACGTTTTAAACATTCTGAAATAACTGTTTAATATTTACCGTCTAAACACGAAATCTAAACATGTTTAGGCGTTCAACTGTAGGTGTTTAGTCATTTGATGCCAAGTTTTTAGTGATATGACATTACCACAGAAAATAATAAATAATAGTTATAACATAAAGACGGCATTCTCGACCTATATCATTCACTACAAGTACGATTAAATACATTGGTAATCATATGAATATGTAAAAAAAAGTCGGTTTAAAAATGGGTCCGCACTTTCCGAAAATAGGTAAACATATCCATATCATACCAAATACGTACACTGTAAAAGATCCACCGTATTTTTACGGTGAAAATGTAAAATATTTACGGTTATTTACATGCCAATTTTACGGTAAACCGTAAAATTTGCGGTAAAATGCTGGCAGCTCAGTACAGATGATTTTCATAATTTTCTTCTGTAGGTAGACCCTTTGCATGATCACAAAACCTGTTTGAAATTGCTAATTCTACATAAACATGATAAAGCAAACCTCTAGGAAGCATCTAAATTTCTTGACTGAGATGTTAAAAATAAAAAGAAAATTGAAGCGGCCTAAAAAGAAGCAGGAGGGGACGCTAAACATGTATTATTTTACTAGACCTTATATACAAATATGGATATCCAGGAACAAAACAACATGGGATTGTTTTAAACTAGTGTATGGTAGCTAGGGCGAGTCAAATCAGGCTGAAGAGTTTCACATCAGTTATCAACGTAATCCGCAGGTAATCAATCTCGCCTGTCAAACTTGTATTGGCGGATGTAGTGAGACGTCAAAATTATTATTTTGTATGTCGCTTGTCAAAATAAAATTAGTCGTACCAGCAACAGGGTTGTGAGAGGGCCAAGCTTCGACATGTAACAACTACCAGGACACACTGTTGGCCTGTATGTGATATAGAATGGGAAGGAATGACAGAATAATACATCGAAGCAAATAAAAGAGCGCTTCTAAAAGCACAAGATATGCATGGATAACCGGAATTAATGAAAATAGAATGAAAACCGTAAGCGTAAGAAAATTCTGTTTGAACAACGCGCCTCCTCAAATACGCTCATCCGGATTTGGTATAGGTTTAGTACGATTCCAGAATGCGGTGCAGTTCAGAATGTGGTGAGACTACGAGCTATTTCCAATCGATTAGGTTCGGTTCTGAAATACGATTATAGGCTCTACTGATGTGATACCTTCATTTACTTTCCGAATTTACGATTTCAAAATGGTTTGTGTGACACCTCATTCATATTTATTACTTTCGGTAATCTCGTATGGGTTTTGATACGGCCCAGAATGACACCGGTGGATTTCTTAAGTCGTTCGTATCCGGGATTGCTCCGAAACCTTCCGAAATGGTATCGGAATTACTTGTGCCTTCCAACGATGGTTTTGGGCTGATTCCAAGACATTTATACACTCGATTTCCCGAGCGACAGTCGGTTCAAGTACGATCGGTCGGGTCAGATAACCGATATCCGATAACAAATGGCGATAACAATTCAACGCAATTCAGAATGCTCCCTTATCAGTTAAAACCATCTTTGCCACGTACACGTACAAAATAATCATCACTTAACAATGCCTACTATAAATGTATTTTCCTTTTCTATCCGGATAGTGATATAATGTCAGCATTACTGGGTAGGTCCGCCAAGTTGAAAGAAAAACGAATACTACGATAAAGACAGACGTGATGGGTCATTTGAGTTTGGTGATGCGAGGCGACAACTCTGCAACGCGACAGTGGCGAATACCTGTGTAGACACGCCGTGTCTGCATTCTGTCATCTCAACATATCACGATTGAAATCGGTAGAAATATATCAACATCTATTATTTTGCGCGATATTGATTATCTTCTTGCTGATATAAGATTTCCATTCATGATGACTATTACATCTGGTGGCTTCGGCAATAAGATTCACCATTAGTACTGCAACCATAATAGAACGCGTGATTAAGTCCTCTTATTATTAGGCTCTAATCGTTTAAAACTAATAGAAGAAACGACGATATGACAACACAAACGAACAAACCAAATCTTAAATCAACTTTCAGTTTGTTCAAACAACAACAACAAAAAATCTACGTATAACCCACACCACACCACCCATCAACACCATCAGCACCACCACCACACCACCACCACCGCGCGCACTGCAACAACCACCACCAACAAACACCAACACCCACCAAACCATCCACCACCCTTCCACCACCACACCACCACAGAGGGACCACCAACACCACCATCACAAACACACCCCACCACCAATCACCACACAAATCACACCACGCACCGCAACCATCCACCATCAACCACCCCCACCCCCACCAATACCACAACCACCCACACCCACCACCAATACTCAACACCGACCGCACCCACAACCACCACCCACCACCCCACCACCCATTGGTCACCCACCCACACAAACCACGCACTCATCGCCACCACACACACAACCACCATCAGCCACTACCGACCGGTATAGGTAGTGCGAAAAGGAGTAACAGAGGGTAGGAATCCTCCCACTCCCCCGATCCCTTCCTTCCCTTGTCGTCCCACTCATCGTGCTCTACTACTACCCCAATATCGTCCAGATCATTCTTTCTCGTCTGTCATTACAATCATCATTTAGTAGGCCTATTTGTGACCCTTTCCCACTTTAATCCCAGTTTACAGTTTAAGAAAGTCTTCGCAGCAGCACCATTCTAGTACTCCTGCTCATTAACCCAGGGCCCTACGTTACTCTCATATCCCCCTCAAGTCCTATCCCCCCTCCAGGCGTAACCCTATCGCTAACCTTACCACTCGCATCCACCACACTATCCGTCTCAGCAACTTTCATACACATTTCCGTCAACTGTTACCCAGCTAACCTATCGGCAATTTTTTCATCACCAATTGCAATTTCCATCTGCAGGTGCAGCTTATATCTGAGACATCCTAACGTAGTGAAGAATGCCTTAAATTGAACCCGCAAAACCTGTTGTATTCTAAACGCTTCCGAGGATCTATGCCCCAATTTGTCGTCCCGGGATTAAAGGGGGAATAGAACTAGCAGAAGCATGGGGTGTATCGAGTGTCTCATATGGTGGTTTCCTATATCCTTTGTCATTTGATTAAGATTAATACTACAACCTACTTTCTCCGAGTTAGCCAGGTCGGCTTAAAAACCGCGCGGCATTCAACCCCCTCTGGCATAAATAATTGCCAAACCGTACCCTTATCATGTGCTTTTATTCCCTTTAACTGAGCATGGTTTAAGCACGTTTTTAATAACGAAATCAGCCATGAAATTTAGAGTAATGCTAGAGGGATAATGTAGTTATGCCTAGCTACCAATGGCTCCTGCGAATGATGGCCAACATACTCCATACCGATAACCCCCGAGCCTACGAGTCATGCGCGTCCACCAAGGACACAGTTCACTGACGTAAACTAAATACACACAGATCAAATTACAATCTTAGCCCATGCCGCAGCAATTGGAATCAGCTTGTAGTCGCCTGCCTCTGCAGCCGAACTATGATAATGATGTCCTGTGATAGTGATTTTTGCATTCTTCTGGGTAAATCGTATCATATCAAAATTACTATAGTTTATTTAGTCCATGTTTCCCTGGGGAGATATAGTTTCAAGTATGGCCCAATGGTAACCAAATGTCAACGGTAAGATTTATAGCGTTTGAATACTTGTTGTAGCCGATGAATTTTGTCTACCTAATCGACATCGAATTTATTAATTTTGACCCGACGATGCGTTGAACTTTGATCTATGTTGCCCTCACGTCACTCCTTTGCCCGTTTGCGCCAAACGCTGGACCGTGTGCCAATGTTTTTAACGGGGGGGGGGGGGCTTCCTTATTTAAAATAAAATTTAGCCAAAAAGATAGCAAACTAATTTACTATCCAAATTATACCTTTAGCCATTAACCTGGACATGCCTTCCTCTACATTTGTGTAGATTACTTTCGTGTGAATTCATTTTTTCCTTGCTCATATCCGAATATTGTCTTGAAAACGCACTGATTAAATGGATTTTAAATTTACGAAAACAAGTTGGAAAAGTGTCAACTCTTATTAGTCTTGCCAAAGTGTAAAGTGGCGAAGGCCGCGTCCGGAGCTATTCAGATGGGATTTGTTCCTATTGTTTTTATTTCATATGGTGAACTTCGTATTAGTTTGACTCCCTCTAACTCTCGCTACAATTTCCTTTTCTTAAATGTTATGATTTTGTTTGCACATGATCATGAAAAAAAATTAATGTAAATTACTTTGGCAGAGTGTGCCTCGGCATGGCTACCAACACAAAATCAAGTTCTTGCTGCATTTGCTTTGTCCCCCCTCCTCCTCTCTAACTATGTCGGGGTGCACATAACTGTGTCACATCCCGCCGGCTCGCATATCTTCCCCCTTTAGGGATTACAATCACTACGTCCACAAGGAATGTTTCAAATTTAACCCATAAACTGGTAACATGGCTCACATTCTGACTTGATTCGTTGACCCCTCCCCTATTCATATGACATAGATATTGCGTCTCTTCCCCTTGGAATGTCCTGCTTCTGTCCAGCCAGTCTGAATTTAAGACGAAAGACATCTGCATTGAAAAAATAGTGCAGATCAGGGGTGGGCGATTCATGAACTACCGCATACGTGGATATTGTGTCTTGTCCACAAGTATTTATAACAAGTCATGTGCTTGTCATTGCGAAGAGTGTATGGACGCAATTCAGGCTAAGCCACTATCATTGACTTTATGCTTATTTTTTTGCATACCTATCGCTTTCAACAAATTGATCTTATCTCATAGTGAATATTACAAAGTAGGTCTGCCTTTCATGAAACATTACAAAAAACCCCAATAACCTGCTTACGATAGAGGCATCCTTGCTTCCGAAAATTCCGGTGTCAGCTTACACACTTACTGTACATTATCTTACAGGTACTTGTATTTGCTATAAATAATTTTGTGTTGAAACAAAATAATCTTTTTTCTTTCGCATATATCAAAGTGTACAGATAGACCTTACATACCAGACCTAACACAAACATGTATATGCCAATTTTTTTTGTTGCATTGAAAACTTTTATTTATTTGGTGATTCTTGTATTTTCTTGAGTGAAGTATACTTTGATTTACATACCCCTACTATACAGGCAATAATGGTGGCAATCAACATTTTGAACTGCTTTTCAAATTGACAAAACATTGTGGCAGTATAATTTTTTTTTAAATCCATTTTGTCCATAGTCCTTTGATTGTACCGTGTAAGCTCTTGTTCGCCGCTGTATTCTTTTTTTTTAATTTTTAATTAAGATGTACACAAACGTTCATGTAATAAGAGAGAAAAAAACCCAGTAAACACATGAATTTGAGAGACTAATCTCTCTCGTACTTCGAGTCCAGAGCATTTTCATCAAAACAAACAATCAGCAACGCATTACGTCATGATTACGCATATGGGTGGCTATAGTAGGTAACATCGACTGACCATGCTTTTAGTGCAGAATGTTTTAATTTTTTTTGTCTTGTATTTTTCCCAAAAATTACATAATTACGTTATTATTTTATGTTAAATGTAGTTTTGTTTATCATTTTATGTTCTTCTCGAAGTGTATAACGGATAAGAACCCTCGCCACCGCTGGAGGGCTGCCTGACGGGCCTGCACGAGACCCATACGGTCACTGAAGTGCGATTATCGTGATGGATGCACTGGCGAGTCCCTTGTCCTTATCATAATCTACAATGAACAGTGTCCCTTTTTAATCCTTGAATGACTTCAATTGATTTCAGGATTTTCTCTTTCCGCAGTTCACACAGAGTAACCGTAACAATCATAGCAATGACCTGTTCATCCTGTTATGATTTTAATTTCACGTTTTTGTGTCATTTTTCCTTATTACAAATTATTAAGTTTAATATTAGTTATGTTCATTCTCATTGTCATTTTTCATTACTGTATTCTCTTTTGTTATCGTTGTATTGTATTTATTCCTATTACTGTAATTCTGCTGATTTTTGTGGTGAAGGAATTATTTGATTTGCACCTTTCTTACTCCTTATATTAGCGGGTAACAGGTACATATAAGCAAGTTTATATGTACATCAAAATAGCAATATTCTCGCAGACTTAATGCATTCTGTTGGAAACTGATGGTTTTCGTGATGTTCCTTGAAGCGTCTGATTGTTTGTTTCTTTACACCGCCTCACCTTCAAGGCAATGCAATACACCACTACACAACCACCACAACAACAGGAATGGCAAAACCCAAAATGGCGAATACACTTTGTTTGGATGGCTTCCGTGCATTGCGTAAGTGGATAAATATCGCTGTGCCCTTTAGACATGTTTAAAGAAATTGGTATGTCCAATTTGGGCTTGTGTTGGTCGTCCAATTGTCTGAGTGGTGCTGTATATTTTTAAACCCTGCCTTCTGTAAGCCTGCTTGTATACTGTGTGTTAATGACAATTGGAACAAATTCCAAACACAATTGTCCGCTTTTAGAAAAACAAATCAAAAACAAACTGCAGGTACCTTCACTATACAGTTTGAATAATACTTTGTCCTTTTTACAAATACTTTCATGACAATATTTTCAAAAATATTTTTCACGGGTGTCCTTCGGCCTCAAAGTTGAAAAATGTGCTTTGATGTGAATTGGTCCGTTTTAACATGGCCGGCAGTTAAGGTCAACCCTTTCAAAAGTCTAAATGTGCTCGACAGAGGGCTGAATTTGTTCCACACGATTTTGTCATTTGTGTTGATTTAGACACACAGTGGCCAATTAAGTAATTAATCTCATTATCCGAGTCTATGTTACAGTTGTCCTACATAAAACTACCTCAAGGTCCAAGTTCTGCTGAATTAATCATTATATGGTGAGATATACCATACCTACACTCACCCCCCATTACTTGATCTACTCTGTACTTAACACCAGTTTGATGAAAGGAGACGATGTAGGCTTTCTTCGTGACTTTTATGTCTAAAAACCGCAGAGGCGCGTGATAAAAACAAAATACCCCCCGTATTGTATTTTGGTCATTTTCCCAGTTGTAATCGTAAAAATAATTCCTTATATAAAACTCAGGAGCGCCCCACTAATGACATGGTGTGCGTGACAATTGCGACCCTTTGCACCAAAACTAGGACAAAGGAATTTTATGCCATCCCAAGTCGGCCGAGCTTCAAATAATAATTCGATCCAATTCTGTCAAATTTTTAAGACACGAACCGAGTTATCAGCAAAACAAAGCAAAAATAGTTCATTACACATACACAGATTATTTGGCAAACACAAGAAACATGCGCTATGTGTCTTTGTCCTATCTGCGTCCAGTCTTTGTTAAAGTCTGTCCTTTTTGTGGAGTCCGAGTTCCCTTTATCGAACCTGGTATCGTATGCTATAATGCCTTGCTTGCGGCTGAATTGGTTATCATGGTTAATACAATGAGATATAGGATAATAGTCAGTGATTATTATACTATTATAGCTCACGGTAAACTTTGATATCTCATGATCAACTTCTGTATTTCATCGTTGACTGGTTCCATCTCTTTGTGGGATGGATTTTATATCTCATGGTATAAATGTACCGCTCAAATCGCTATTTTACCAATTTCAACAATTTAGTCAATGACCAAAGGTATGTGTGTATTGATAGCCACCCAACATATAGATAACAATACAACAAAACAGCACAGATAAAATAGAGGTATAAAAAAGTACCTAAAATAAAACAAAACATTAACAAGCAATATCACAATGTGCTTTAAATGAAAACATTAGTCTTATAGTTACAACAATAAACTATATAAAGCTAAGTTACCATATACTATTATCAGAACGCACGTAAAAGTTGCATTAATGTAAGCACACACGATTTGTAAAATGTCATAATCTTTAGCACCCATAATGGTAATGAATATTTCAAAGTTATTCATAGTAACCTATTCGGGCCTGATATGTGACCCATAACATTCACCCTGCAGGAGTGATTTAATTGCAATACGTTGGATGGGCGGGTTTTACTAATCTATGTCCCATATCTTCTGGCCGTTGGGACGGTACACTGATGGCTCCCGAAGCTCACGATCTCAAAAGATCTCTGTCTTCAGTCCAGTCTGATGTTGTCATCCATGTCTTCATTGGTCTTCATCTTTCTTAGAACCATCTGTGCATCCCTGCCACATTGTATTTGCAAGGTTGCCCTTCCACCTCATCACATGCCCAAACCAATTGAACGTTTCACACAATGGCCAACACACACCTCTTCTGTTCGCATTCATCGTAACTTGACATCATCTTCGATCTGTTTTATGGAAGTGTTGACAAAAATAATGGTTACTGGAGTAGCATGCATATGCAGTTCATCTCATCTCAACCTGGGTAAGTATCTTTTCCAATTTGTTAACATTCATGTCCAGGTTTGCACATCCATACAGAAGTGAGCAAAGATATAGTAATAATCACTTTATTAAAGCGCTACATACATCCAAACACAACAAAATATCTAGAGCGTTTACATAATCAATCCCCACAAAATGGCACCCCACACCACACACACAGCCCACCAAAAAATAGTTTTCTTACTGAATTAATGGAATAGTCAGATATGAACTAATAAAACCTAATGATTTTAACATTTGCAATTACATATTACTAAAAATAAAAGATGTTCAGCATGACCCATTTGCCATCCCAAACTAACTCACTCTGATAAAAAAAAGAGTATGTCTTCATCTAGTTTAAAAGTGAAACAGTTGGTGGCATTTCTAACATCACCGGATGCTGTTCCACATACGGACGTTCGTTCTTTGCGTGCAAGTCCAAAATCACAGTGTAAGATCGGCGTCTTTAACCCGTTGATAGTTTCATCATCCAGGTTTGAATCAGGCCTGGATTCCTCTTGGGGACGTGTAGACCTCACAGTCATCTATGCTTGGCTAAATGTTTTTGGCTCTCCACAATCGCAGTTTGGTGAAAGTTTTTCTACTCCGATCTTTGAAGGAGTTGTTTGTACGACCAACGCCAGATCTGAGTCTGTTGCGGTTGACCCATGCTTTCCTATCAAGGTCACCGCCTTTGGGCTTGCTAGAATGGGCTTCCACAAACTGCTTTAGGTCAAGGTAGAGGATGACCATTGCTCAAACAATCTGTCATTGATCCGATGATCGGATAGGGAAATCTGTGACTGAGTGACAATGGATTGGGTAGGGCAAAGTGATTCCTCTTGGAAGTTCTCTGATCCTCAAAGGTTGTTTGTGGGGGCTTTTTGGCTACCAGGTTCATCACTTCTTGGCGAGCTTAATCGTCTGAAGGTTCCTCCTAGGTTTGCAGGAGCTATGCCAACAGAATTGGAAGATATTCTAATCTACAGGCGTCGCCAAAAGGCAACCAACTAACAGTCATTGAATCATTCAGAACGACATCAATCTTGTGTGAATGTACATGATGACATCCATCTGGTGGCAAGCGTATTCACCTGGATCTGCCCCAAGGCAACATTGATGTATGTAAGGGTGTCAAAAGATGCACACCATCCAGTTTCCATTTCCTGCGAGCCTTCTGATGAGGTTGACACGAGACGGCGTCTTGGCCTCGAGCTTGCCATTGGTGTGTTGATTGAAATAAGGCTGCGGTCCATTGTGACGCAAGGTACTTCGGTGTTTGGTCATGTGACAGTTTTTCCTCCATCTAGAGTGATGTTTAAGTTTCTCTTTTTGCGCATCGATTTGCAAAGGTGGAAAACCGAGCTGACGGGCTTGGTTTGCTGAGTCTCAAGCGGCCATCGGTGGAAGAACCGGCCTACAAGATTAGGTCTTTCTCAACACTGTTTTTCTAAGTACTCAAAGGAATCAGCAGCTATTCCAATTGTCGTATCGTCTTCGTAGGAGTACAGCGAACAATCTCCCTTTGGCCTATCTGAGACGTAGATGTTGAAGAGAATGGGTGCCCAGGACAGAACCTTGTGGGGACACCATTCCGAGTTTCGCTTTTCTACTATTCTACTACTGCGTGGCCAATTGGATGTCTCCAGGACGAAAGTTCTGTCTTGGATGCAGCATAATGAACTTGACAAGCTTGACATCAGGGACGACCCTGAGTAGCTCGAGGGCAAGACCGCTATGCATACTGTAGCGTACGCACATTAGGTCTGTGAAGTATTGCTCCGGGCCTTCTGCTCTTCTGGAAGGCTGTCTCGACGTCATTAACTAGTCTTGGCCATCTGATCCAGTTGTTGTTTGTATTAACCTTTCGAATCCAGCTTGGGTGCGGGGTAAATTTGCATCGACCGTATCAATTGATCCTGCCGATTATTTAGTCGCTCAAGCAGCTTACAGATGCGAGACAGCAGCGAGATGGGTCCGTAACCCCTGGGCTCACCCAGATGGCTCCCCGGGCCCAGGGACCGCAATGGGACATGAAGTTCTTTCCACCGGAGGGAATGTGAATTCCATGCAAGTAGAAAGGAAGAGTGGAGCCATCGCCAACAGCTTGGGTGCCATATCTTCAAGAATTCTGTATGGATGCCGCATTGACCAGGGAAGCCTGCCCATCTTGAGAACTTTAATTGATTCGATGATCTCATCGTAGGTGAAAGGTTGAGACATGGAGCTTGACGGTGGAGAGGTATGTAGAAGCTGTTTAATCTCTGCATTAACAGAACAAGAGTGGGCTTTCGCCCGTGGAGTGTGGTCTTGCCACTTGCCATTGTTGACAAGTACTGAAGCGATGGAGTTGGCAGAGGCCAGGACACGGCTTAGCTGGACAGCTGCGCCCGGTGAGCTTGTTGAGGGTGTTCCAGGCCTTGCGGCTTGAGTGGGTAAAGTTGATATTGGATATCTCCTCTCCACCTGGTGCGTCTATTTTGGCCAAGCAGATCCAGTAGCTGGTGGCCCGTCGATTCTATCAGTATCGCAGTTGGTATTACATACACTTGTATAAATGTCGCATTCCTTGTCCCAAAAGGGGTTTGTGTAGGGATCCTTTGCCTCTTGAATGAAGTTTAGCTGCTGGTGGAGCTGGAGCAGAAGTCAAATATGCCTCGTTGCTGTAGATGAAGACGGGGGTCTGGCAGCGTGGATGACAGTTCGCTGGTGATTGTTTGAACTGGACCAGTTGGCTTTCCTGAAATTCCATCTCCTTCTGTAGAGGCTGGAGATCGTGACCTTGCTGTCACTGGTGACCAGGATAGGGCATGACCTGATCGAGGAAATCTAGGGAGGACCGTACTGGAGCAGCGGGATCGTTTATGTCGCTGGGACTATTGACAGGTCGGGACAGGCCAGGTCCCATAACTGCTTGAATAGAAAGTAGGTGGATCCTTAATATCAAACAGCAGTTGGAGGTCTTTGGTTCAATCAATTCAAGAGCAGCGTTTGCCATTTTTGTCAATGTTTGGCATTCCCATGACGTGTATTCTACAGGAAATCTCCGAGACAAAGGAGCTCCGGCTTGCGCTGAACTACTGGAAGGGAGTTGAAGTCTAAATCAGCTGGGTGTGGTTATAGATGTTGGTGAATTGGGTTCCCATTGTTTCAAATTTTATCCACTGGTTCGGCGAATTCATTGATGAAGATGCAGGGTTATCTCACTTGTATGCATTGCTTCCACAAAGGACAGCGCTCCCATTGCTTGTTGGGCGGCATGAAGCAAATAAGGTCCCAAAACCTTCGTTTTGCAGCTTCTCTTCAGATTCGCAGAGTTTTTGGAGGAGGAGGATATTCACTCCGTTCTCCCTGGTGAGCTGTAAGATGATGTCACCGCTTAGCATGGGTGCGACCCTCAACGTTCAGCTGCAGGAATACAACTTGTTTTTCCATAAGGAAAGTTTCCTCTTGAGTAGCTCAGGCCGCCTAGAATAGAGGGTGGGTCTTCAAGATCCTGGTGCAGCCTGGGTGTTTTAAAACACGAAGTTTGGACTTAAGTTGTTTGATATCAGTTTAGCCACAACAGGTGATGTAACATTAACAGGGCCGCCGGCGGAGAAGGCTTCAACACGACCCCCAAACTAACTCAACCATACGGGGAGCTTCAATGGCAAAAGCCCGGTGCCCAGTCATAGTCTTACTTCGTGGACCAGCACTAATAAAAGCCTTTGGACGTGAGCGTCAAGAAATCTTGGTCATTATAATCCGAGATAAGTTCCTCTAGGGTCTGGGTGGAGCCATCCATTTCGATCTTATCGTAAGTAGTAAGAGTTTTGAAACGGATGCGTCTGGCAGATTCACCCTGGTTCAGTTTTTCATGGATAGTTCTTATCCCTCCAAATGGTCTTCCCTTTGCAAGTGATGTCGAAGCATACTATCCTCATCTTCGTTTCTTGCACAGAATATCCTCTGTGGTATGATGGTGGCACCAAGTCCACTTGTATTGGGTGACCGTTTCAAGGTCTGGTCGCCCTCAATCTTTACTCTAGTTCTTCGTTGGTCCCTTCTCATGACTTTTTACTCTTGCCTGATCTGCATGCCAAAGGTTTGTTTTGCACTCTTCGTCAGTCTCACTGTCAAAGTCTTCAGTTCTTCAGCCTGCCTAGCGACCAGATCTATGTCATCAGCAAATCTGAGATTGATGACATTCCTTCTATGCTGACTGACCCTTCAAGAAAAATACCGAAGATGGCTGGTGACAGCAAGCAGCTTTGTCGTAATCAAATGTGTGCAGAAGCGAACCACATGAGTCATCAGCAAGACTGCACTCTTAAGGCTGTTCCATCAGCGCTGCAATTAGCATTTACAATTTGTCACTTATGTTGAATGTTGACATCTCATAATAGCACATTCCTCCTACCACGCCGATTAAACGCTTCTTGAAGCGAGGAAGGTGTGAAGAGTGGTCTGATCAGTCGGAACCTTCACTGTCATTAAATAACGAATATAACAGGAATTGATTTTGCCCGATGATGTATGCCAATGGAGGTGGTAGACCAGGACATGAAATAGTATTGCTTTTGTTTGTTTATTAAAAATATTAAAAAAAAACTTTTTCACAAAATAATCTTGGCATGTCTTCAGGAATAAAGGGACATTTCGGGATGTCACACACGCGACCGAACTTTTGCCCCAGACAAAAACAAATAATCTAGCAAAAATGTGTACAAACTACAAGAAATGTTTCACTTTAGCTAGATTGGTTGTTTTGTGATGGGAGGCAAATAAAGGTTGGTCACGTTGGGACATCCAGAAGAATGGCCCCAAACCTCACTGATATGAGGCAGCCCGTGACTCACTAATGAGGGCAGGCGGGCACTCTTGAGATGAAACAGAAGACCCCCAGGATAAGGCAGTCCTAAGAGTCTTGGATAAGGCAAACGTGCCTCACTGAGATGAGGAAGCTTGTGACTACCTGTGATAGTCAAGCCTGTGACTACCTGAGCTCGGCCGCCGGACTACCGAGTAGGGCAGCCTGTGACTACCATGAGATAGGCAGCCTGTGACACATGGATAGGCAAGCCTGTGAACTCTGACGTTGAGACAGCCTGTGACCTCCTGAGATGAGGCAGCTTGTGACTTCCTGAGATAGAGACAGCTTGTGACTTGATGAGAAGTAGTAGCCTTGAGAGGGACAGCGTGTGACCTCCGGAGATGAGACAGCTTGTGACTCCTGAGATGAGGGCAGCCTGTGCCTTAAACTGCGATGAGGCATCCATAATATTTTGAGAAAGAGGAGCTGAGATGGGACGCTCTGATTTCCTGAATGAGTAGTTGTGATTCCCGAGAGAGGAATCCTATCATTCTGAGTAGAGTAGCCTTGTGACCTCATGAGGTGAGGCAAGCTTGGACTTCCTGAAATGAGGCAGCCTGTTACTCCCTAAGAGGAGGAGCTTGAGACTTACTAAGATTTAAAAACAACTTGGAACTTCCTGTGATGGGCAGTTGTGACTTACTGAGATATAGGCAGCCAACGATCCTGAGATGGACAGTCTAATACACAATGAGATAAGGAAATCCGTGACTCTAAAATGAGGCAACCGGTGACTTCAGCCTGCAACACACAATGAGATGAGTGACTAATCAGATAAGGCAGATGGCACTCACTGAGATAAGGCAGGGTGTGACTCACTAAGTTGAGGCAGCTTTGACTCAATATGATGCAGCCCCTTCGCTGAGATAAGTGCCTGGGACTCATTGAGAGAAGGCAGCACTGACTCAATGAGATAATTCAGCCTATAGGACTCACAGATAGCTGTGACTCACTAAGATGAGGCAGACTGTGACTGGCCCCTTTTGCGATAAAGTATGTGACCTAATGAGATAAGGCAGTCTGAAACTCACTGAGATAAGGTTAGCATGTTGGCGCACTGATCAGTGTTGATTTCCTGAGATGAGACAGTGTGTGAATCACTATGATGGGACAACAAGCGTGTGAGTAACTCATTAAATAAGAGCAAGCTTGCCTCCCCTGAGAGAAGCAGTGTCGTCCCGAACAGAGGGTGCCAATTTTGTCGCAAAAGTCGTCCCCGGTGATTTGCGCCAATAGCGTCTGAACTTGAAATCGCCGAATTTACTCTAATTTTGCCAAAATTTTTAGGCTGAAATTGCCAATTCCCCCAAAAAGGGTAATTGCATATTGTGGTCCATATCGTCCATTTTTTCGAGCCAGGGGGCAACTTTGCCCCTGTCCCCCAGTCGGTACGCCACTGGAGAGAAGGCACCTGCAACTCACTGAAATGATTCACCATGTGACTCCCCCTGAGATGAGGCAAAAGCCTTTACCTCATTGAAGATAATCCCGCCTCTGACTTAATCCCAAATCACCCAATCACCCCTCATCGTCATTATAATCAGCAGCAGCAGCGTCACCGTCATCATCTTTCGTCATCATCATTATCATCATCGTCATCATCATCATCAATCATCATCAGCATCATCATCATCATTTAGCCACAAGAAATTTCAATCACCATACACATAACATTGCAGAGCTTTTAAGCAAGTTTCACCCGACCCATCTGTCGTTACGTCACTGCTACCATAATTTTTAAAATAATTTTCACTTATTTTTCGTTGATTGACGCTTATCATAATGGAATCCGGCCATTTAACTAATTCCTTGGCATGTCTTTCATGATTAAAGGGCCATTCATCGGGATTCACACCGTGAGCCTACCTTTATTTGCCTCCCATGACAACAGATAATCTAGCAAAAATTGGTGTCCAAACCTAACCAAGAACAATGTTTTTCCACTTTCGCTAGATTGGTGTTTTGTGATGGGAGGCAAATAAAGTTTGGTCCCTCGTCTGTGACATCCAGAAGAATGGCCCCAAACCTCACTGATATGAGGCAGCCCGTGACTCACTGAATGAGGCAGGCGGTGACTCTTGAGATGAAACAGAATATGACCCCCAGATAGGCAGTCCTAAGATTCTCTTGGATAAGGCAACCGTGACTCCATGGAGATGCATAAGCTTGTGACTACCTGAGATAGCATCCTGTGACTACCTGAGATAGTCAGCCTGTGACTACCTGAGATAGGCAGCAAGCCGTGACTACCTGAGATAGGCAGCCTGTTGGACTAACTGAGAATAGCACCTGTGATGACCTTGAGATAGGCACCTGTGACTACCTGAGATAGGCAGCCTGTAACTTCCGGAGATCAGCCTGTGACTACCTGAGATAGGCAGCCTGTAACTAACCTGAGATAGGCCCTGTGATACCTGAGATGGCCCGCCTGCGACTAACCTGAGTATAATGCAGCCGTGATACTGAGATAGGCAGCCTGTTGACTATACCTGAATAGGCACCTGTTGATTACCTGAGATGGCAGCCTGTGACTACCTGAGATAGGCAGCCTGTGACTAACCTTTGAGTAGGCAGCCTGTGAACTACCTACCTAGATAGGCAGCCTTGCCCTGAGATAGGCAGCCTGTACTACTGAGATAGGCAGGCCTGTGACTAACCTGAGATAGGCATCCTGTGACTACCTGGAGTCTGAAATTGAAATCGCGCCGAATTTAACTCTAATTTTGGTGCCAAATTTAGGCTGAATTGGTCGAAATTCCCCCAAAAGAGGGGAAATGCATATTTTTGGTCCATATCGTCCCCGCTTGTCGAGCCCGAGGGGGCACTTGTGTCCCCCTTCCCCCGCCAGTCGGTCCGCCACTGGAGAGAAGGCAGCCTGCAACTCAAACTGAAAGATTCCATGTGACTCCCTCCCTGAGATAGGCAAAGCCTTTGACTCATTGAAATATATGCGCCCTGACTTATCACCCCTTCAATGTCATTATCAATCGCAGCAGCAGCCAGCGTCACAGTCATCAGCTTCGTCATCCTCATATCATCATCGTCATCATCATCAATCATCATCATCATCATCATCTTTTAGCCACAAGAAATTTCAATCAACATAACATTAATCAGTGAGCTTGTAAGCAAGTTTCACCCACCCTCTGTCGTTTACGTCAATGCTACCCAGAATTTTTAAAATAATTTTCAGTTTTTCGTTGATTGACGCTATCATAATAGGAATCCGCGCCA